>PYHW01009182.1:993150-1127337 GCA_013186435.1 Turdus rufiventris | reverse complement strand
GCTTTTTTTTTTTTTTTTTGTATTATTTAATGGCAAGGCATAGCTGCTGGTCACACACTTTAAATCATTAGTGGCATGACCATCTCTTTCCTTCCTGACAATTGCTGAGAAATGGCAGTGCAGACAACGAGCTGCTTTTTATTTATCTCTCATAAATCAGGAGCAGTCAGGCCTCCTTTGTTCAAACCCAAAAGAAAATAAACCGGCCAGTAAAACATTACCACCAGGCTAAGCAATACCCACACAGGTTCAGGAATCCTGCACTCTAGTCTGCTGGGGCTCAAAGCATCCCCATCTGTTTCCTTTCAAAATATTTAATCAGAGACAAAAGTGACAGTGGGGGAAGGGAGTAGGAGATCAAGCGAAGCTGGAGAAAACCACCTCTTCCCCACGCCAACAATGAGCTCTGTACTAACACACATAAGCCAAAAGAAGGATGACTGCTGAGGAGAGTGACCAGAGACTTTAATCTTCAGATTTTGCAAGGAAAAACATTTCCTTTCTCCCACAGGAGCTGCCAGTCTGGAGCACTCCCAGTTTCCCTCCTCTCTGCTGGCCAAACTTTCCTCCTGTGTCAAAATTCCCACTGAAGCAGTAGTCAGCTAGATAAACAGAGCAGTCCCCAGATGCATCCCCTTGGAGGCTGAAGTAATAGGTCATGGGAAACAAGCAGAGGCAACCATTTCCTCATGATACTGTGGTCTCCAACAAGCATTGCTCAAACTGAAGCTTAACTAAACAAGCCAGAACTGAATTCCAGTTGAAAAAAAAAATAAAAAAATTGGTGCATTAGTAACCACGTTTCTCCCTCAATAAATTAAAGGTCTTAGGGTCACCCTGGCTTGGAAGCCAGATTAAATGCCAAGAAATGTAAATTGAGTTTGTGCTACTTGGGGGACAAAAACCACACCCCTTTCCTACTCCTTTAGAAAGGGACAAAAATATTAATTAAAGTAGGAAAACATTTCTACGTTATGCCTGTGGTTACAGCTCTTTGGGTTTCTCTTTTAAGGAGATCTGAAGGAGCCTGACCTGGAGGTCAGGGGAAGAACGTTTTGTCCATTGCCCTCAATTATGGGAAGGACAGATGACTTCTCCATACTGGCACCAGGAGATGGAGCCAGGAAACATGACTCAGATCTCTAGCAATGCACTTAAAAGCCAAACTAATTCTCCCTTCTCAGACACTTTTTCTTCAGTGCAAGTGATTTCTGCCATGACAAAAGGGCAGGAGATATCCACAGCTATGCTCCTTCTCCCTGCCAGGCTTGGAGTTATACTTTTCTCAAAGTTTCTCCACCCCAAATTCAGTGATTTTTATTTAAAAATCTAAACTTCTCCTCAGTAACAGTCAGGCAAATTTTCACAGCTTTTTTAACATGTGAAGAGGGCAAAACTATTCTCAGAGATTTACACGGAGAGGCAGACAGGTCATCATAGGATTTCCTAGGGATCAGGAGCCTGAAGAGATTTGGCCAGAAGTAGGTCACATACTTGTCTATGAAAACAAATAATTAGTCATGTAAAACTATACATTGGGTGGTTTCCAAAGGGAACAAAAGACATGGCAGCAAACCAGGCAGAAATTGAGATAATATAGGACACTGTTTCAAAGCCATTTTGCAGTGGATCTGCCTGCCTCGTTCAGGGAAAACTCTTCTTGTTTTTCACAGGGGAACAGCAAGCAGGCAGCTTTCTGTCTACCAGAGCCTCTCCAGACACTCTTATTGCTCTAGAGAGAATGAGACAAACCTATTTTTTTCTAACAAGAAGCAATTCCCACCCTCAGGCTGAAATCAATAGTAGTTAAGGCTCTGCATTAGTACCTGTCACGGGTCCTTCAAGGACCCCACCAAAATAACCAAGCCTTGCTCTCTGACTGTGCAGCAGGCACCTTTTGGGGTGGATGAAGCCTGTGGTCCACATCCCTGTGTCTGGGTACTGCCAACAGCAGTTCAGAGGAGTGAGAACAGCTTGAGAGCTGCTGCTCCCAGGCCAGGGCAAGGCATGCTGGAAACTCTCTGGCTCCTTCTGTCAACACTTGGAGAAAATGTTACAGAGATAGGTTAGCTGTTCTAAGAACTAATGACAGGGTCCGTGCTGAAACAGGGACTTTGCTCAAGAGAAGAAACTCACAAGAGGAGGGAGTAAATGCAGTTTATAATATACTCAGCTGGCCTCTGCTGGAGATGTACAATAGGGTTTAATGGGATCCTCTTTAGCTTTGCCACTGAAAGGATGAAGTGGTGTTTACCAACACATATTGAGCAAGCACTACCAAAGTACTGCCAGCAGAAAGAGAAAAAAACTGTGGCTCTGCAGCTTGGACCAACATCTGACAACTAAGCATGATTTGTAAAGAATAACTAAATAGAGGCTGTGACATGGCTCAATTTGAACACACATGCTTTTTAGAAAAAGCTACAAAACTCTTAGATACATTTCTATAGTGTATCAGTGGTCGTCTGTGCCCAGCACCCTGTGTAGCACTGGAAAATGGCATTTCTATTAAAACAACATTTTAAGAAGAAAGAAGGAAAGGAAATACAGTGCTTAGAGAAGCGGCTCCATTGCACAGAGGCACAACTCTTTGACATGTTTGAAATAGAGAAAGTAAGAATAGTACAGGAGTGATAATAGTAGTTAGTAAACACTAGAAGAAAATACACTACAAATTAAATACACTACACAGACTTTTCTGGATTATCACATTCAGACCCTCCTAACCAATAAGTAAAATATCCTCTTTCCTATGGCACCATGAAGATCCTGTCTTTGCTGTCATTCCCAGCTGTGTTCTCACTCATCACCTTTGTTTCATTTTGGTTTTTATTCTCTTTAGGTGTATTCAGCAGTGAACTTCTGACTAGGAGTTAATATGAGTTCAGGACTTACTGAAGCATAGGAGAGAGAGCTTTTCGAAACCATGGTCCACTCTTTCCCTGCCACAAGAATGACACTCAGTGCTAAACCTGTTGCTGCATTTACCTTGTCTGGCTGTATATTCATTGTCTTCAATCAGTCTTGCCAACCCAAAGTCAGCAATCTTGCATATTAGGCCGTTGCCCACCAAGATATTTGCAGACCGCAGATCTCTGTGTATGTAATTCATCCGCTCGATGTACGCCATTCCCGCGGCCACCTGTGAGCAGCAGGAAAGACAAACCATGCAGTTAAAACAAACTCAGTGCATACATGGGCTATAAAACACGTACACCTCACCGCTCACTGCTCTGGAGACAGACCTGGGCCGCCATGTCCACCAAATTCGGTAACTTCAAAGCTCTTCCTTCTCCATCCTTTAAGAAATCTAGCAAACTCCCTGCAAATGCAGAGTTGACACAAAGAGAGATGTTAGGAAAACAACTTATCAGAATGGAGGTGCAGCAATATGTGCAATACTAAAGACAATAATGCTTCAAGTTCAAGGGACAGTTTAAAAAAAACCCCATAATATCTCCAAATTCTCCTGTTGTTCTCACTTCACTCTTTAAGTTGGCTAGCAGAAGAATGTGCCACTAGTACAACGAGAGTTGCAGGGAAAGGAAAGGATTGTTTTAAATTTTCCTGACCATTACAGAGAAAGTTGATCTTTCTCAACTTTTCCAGTGCTCTTTAAAACTACATGCCTGCTGCTCTCTAAAGGCCTCGGCTAACTGCAAAGCAGCAGCTCAGTTCCAAGCCACACAAGTTATGGAAGAAGTCAGATCCCAGCTCAACCTGCTCCAAAAGAAAGGTCAGCCCAGAGCCTGGTGTGCCCAAGGGGGATAGCATTTGCAAAGGCTATTTTTCCTTACAAATTGGTAGTGCTTCTCCTCTAGGTAACCCAGAACTAAATACAGCATGAACAGTATTAATTTTAGAAGACAAAGAGGAGATTAAATGAAAGCAACTTTTGCAAAAGATACAAGAATATTGCTTTCCTGTGCAAGGGAAGACAAGAAAGTACCCTGTTGCTTTTAAAAAAGAGCCTAGGATGTTAGAGCTTCTGTCCTAATCTTGTACCTGAACAGAGAAGCGCAGCAGTCTCCTTTAAATAAGGTCAGAGAATTGGTTCAATAAATAAAGAAAAAAGACAGATGATTAAGCGTTTCTCCCTTGATAAATTGTCAGCCTCAACCTCAGATCCAAAGATGTAAAATGTTACAGTACAAACCAGTAAAGTAAGCCAAAATAAACCCCATACTTCAGAAGGGTTTTGAAAAGTCTTTATTTTTAAAGGGAAAAAGCATATGCTTGTCACTGGGACATGATTAAAGTGTGAGTTAGTCAGGGCTTGGATGCCTCTGAGGAGGGAGGTGGGCAAGCACCTGCCAGGAAAATAAAAGTCAACTCCAAATAGACTGAAAGAATGCACTTAAAATTTCAGATGTATCCTCCAATGTACAATGAAACTTCCCTGTGAGAACTTACGTTTCCTATTTGGTTCATTTGCTTTTCCAAAACAAGCAGATTTTTTGCTCTGCTCTCAGCACCCCTGCTGGAGATCTAAGAGAACAAGAAGTTTTCTTTTTCTCATTTTTCTACACTGTTACCAGCTAAGGAAGAGACAAGGGAGAAGGGGAAAGTGAAGGAAAAACGGGGGAAAGAATAGTATGTGCAAATCATGTATTAAGATGATAATGGGGTGGACTAGAAGTGAAGTGTGATCTGAGAATGAGGTGCAGTGACAAGATTCAGGATTGGCTAAACAGAAACAAAAATCCTTGGCCAACAAGTAAACACTGAAAGAAGATGTCCTAAAGAGCTCTCTGATACCAGGAAAAGCTCGGATCTTGTAGTCTTGCAGCTTGTAGTATCATCAAACTTAGAAAATGCATATCACTGGTCAGGGAAGTTTAGATGCTGATGCAGTTGGAACCACTCAGCCTGCACCAACTTCACTTTCCCCCAGCTAGTACAGATTTTCTTGGTACATCAGGTTTTGGGCCAGGTTCACAGTGGAATTCATAATTCTCCTGAAGCCAGAGGTGGCTCTAGTTTCCTGTTCCCTCTCTCCTTCCTTGCATGCATCCCACTGCACCTCCCTCTGTATCCCCAAGGAGAACCAATAAAGAAAAAACATTATTGAGCACAGCAGCTCTGGTTTCACCTTTACTCATGTACTCTGTGACAATATAGATAGGCTCTTCAGATACCACAGCATAAAGTTGGACCAATTTGTCATGTTTTAGCTTCTTCATGATTTGGGCTTCTTCTAAGAAGGATTCTGGAGACATGGTGCCAGGCTTCAGGGTCTTGATAGCCACTTTAGTATTTCCATTCCACGTACCTACAAGCACAGACACTTAGTTACATTAAATACCTTCTGCTTCTTTTTCAGCCTGATGCCTAATGTAAGCAAGGAAAAAAATAGCAAGGCCATTTAATGTAAGGTTTTTTTAAAAAAAGTTTGGTTTCCCATGTTGCCTTATCATTATATTAATCCCACACCTCCTTCATATTTTAGTCTTTTTCTGTTACTCTGAAAAATAATAGTCCCATTGGCACCAGGGCACAGTTGCTGTTGTCCTACTCAGACAATGTTTCCAGTGATCTCCACAGAAACCTTCTCTGAGTAAGAAATGTGAGACTGCTCAAACCAATCTTTGTGTATTCCCTTGTTAACGAGAAATTTCTAAAGACAACAACACAGTTCCAGTCACAGATTTGGATAACAAAACTGTTTGAACCAGAACTTCTCGTTTGCAACACATTTTAACATTTTGGTTTTGTTCTGTGTCAGATGAAAAAAAAAAAAATCAAAACCAACAAAACCAAAAAAAATTCCTGAGAAACAAATCCTGAATTTATTTCATTTTAGAAACATAGGTGTGTTTCCAAACTGAAATGCATCTTTTTCCTTCCCCTCCATATCCCCAGGAGCTGCTGACAGAAAATGAAGTGCTCCTGTCCACTTCAGTTTGTTCTGTACTTGCAGTCAGTAGTGAAATGGACAAGTTGCATCATTTCCCAGCCATCACCTACCAAGCCTTCTGGAATACCCAAATGCCTGCACAAGAACCTGGAGAGAGCTGGGGAAGGCTGACTTGGGGCATCCTGCAAGAGGTGGGGCTTCACTTGGGTATTTGCAAGGGGGAGGAGGAGGACTGGAAAGAAAGGAAACCCTGAAGACCTATTTATGTTAACAGCAGGACTTTTGTTTGTTTGGGGGGGTTCATTTTGTTCATTTTTGTGTGGGAAGGAAAAGGAAGGAGAATTAAAATGAGCAGAAATACCACTTTCCTGCTGCCTTCTGGTTGTCTTTGCTCAGCCTAGCCAGAACCCTGCTCCAGAGTCAGGGCTGACATGGCTTTGAATGTGATCTGTAGATAGGGAGCTGCTGTGAGATAAGGCAGAACAACACTAAATGACTTCAGGAATTAATCATATTAAAAACTACTCCTCTGTAGTTAAGCATGAGGATAGCAGAAAGCCCACAAAGTACACAAAGGCTGTGTCATGAAGAAAGGTAACGTGTGAAATAACCCAGCTTGTCTTTGTTAAAAGTACATGAACAATAACAGGGCTCAGCTGCTGGATGGGAACTGGTTAGGCCAAAATAACTTTATCATGTGCTTTTGCAACCTGCCAGAGCATAAAAGGAGCCATAAAATGGGTCCTCTTTTGTGCAAATGCTCAGGTCCCAAGTCCACCTTGCCTGGCTGAGGATAGCAGAAGAACAGTGGAGAAACTGCTGCACCTGTGCTGCTCCTCCTTTTAAAGGGCAATCCCAAATGTTTGGGGGGTCTTGAGACATATATTAGTCAAAAGTGTGCAGTGCAAGTTTGATTTTCATTATATCTTGATGGCCTTCAGCCAGTTCAGTGCCAGGTAATCACTCCACTGTCAGTGGAGCAATGCCTTAACACCTCTGCTACCCCAGCACGCTTCAGAAGGACTCCTGAAGCCTTAATTTCTCTCATTTCTTCAAACCAGAGCTGAAGCAGGACTTTGCCCTAGTGGCATTCCTCTGTGAACTGGGAAGGATGTGGTTTTGCCTCTAATTTCAAGCAGAGTGGCCAAAATATTTTCTGATGGGTGACAGGGAGCATGTTTTGTCTGGAGTCACTGAGGCTCCACAGTGCGGTGTGCCATCAGTCACAGCCACTTTGCAGAGGTGTCACAAGTTATATGAACCAGGAACAAAACCAGTTTCATGGGCACCAGACTGGCATTAATAAAATAGGATCTTTCCTTGTGTGTTAAAAGGATTAATTGTGTACTCTTTGTTTTAATAAAAATCCCAGGACTCATTCTATTACTATGAAGAGTTTTCAGCAAGTCTAGTTTTAAATTATTTTATTAATTTCTCCAGCTTAGAAAAAGAAAATCAAACAAAAATGTTAACTTATCCTCTCAGCCCTGATCCCAGTTTAAATTCTTAAATTTTCTTGTTCTGTTTTGGTATATTTCTGTAATAGAAAAGTAGCATACACTTCCCTCTGAATTCCTCGCATATGTCGTTAGTTACTACTTAATGTGTTTTTTATTAATTTTTACTGTGTTAATCTATTCCAATTTGGTAATGCTTCAGGGCTGTTAACATATTTTTTTACTATACATTAAGAAACATAATTTCATAATTGTAATAATAATTTTTGCATTTCTGGCAGATACTTGGTACTGGTACTTGGCACTTTATTTCTCATAGCTGATTTTAATTTTTTTTTCACATTTGTTCCTTTAACTTGTTGTATTGGTTTAGATCTATGGCACACAGGGCTGACCACTAGGTATTAACATCAACCAAAAACCTGTGCATGCATTCAAGATGGAGAACAAGAAGGAGAAACTGCAATTATCTGGAAATGCCAACACAAATGTAGGCAGCTTTCTTTGCAACAGGTCAACTGTAATTCTGTGAGATTCTATAAATTTCTATATTTCTAGTCTAAAAATTCTGTATATCTCACAGATTTGCTGCTGTGCTCCTTGCTGTAGTCCTGCAATGGGAAACAGCTGCAAGAACCCCGGAGAACCCACTGGCTGTTTGGGCTGTACATATTTTTGTGTCACTGCAACAAAAGGAGAGGTCAAACTGCCCCCTCAAATTTTTGTGAAGAAACAACATGTAGTGATTCTTTATTTGAATTGGTAATTTTAGAGTCTATACAGAATGCAATTTGGCACAGAAATTGAGCCACATCTCATGAAATGGCCACTACATTGTGTTTCAATGCTATGGCCATACTAAGATTTATGTAAAATGTAAATTGCTATTGTTTCGTACTCTTTAAAAGAATGAGGGCCATGATGGGTAAGTTAAGCTTAAGTGTGCAGAAAACAATGTCAGTGGATTTGGAAAAGGTCAATATTTCTGGGCTTCAAAGTGGGGGTTCAGCTGGGACTGGCAAGTTTTGCCTCTGTTGTCCCTGCTCTCCATATTGAGTTACTGCTTTCTGCTGCAAATACAAATTTCAAAGAGACTTGAAAGAAGTGGATGCATGGGAAAGCTAGCTTGACTGTATCAGCTTGCTGATATTTGCCATTATTTTTAAACTGGGAGAGAGGATGGAAACATTTTCAGGATCTGATTCTGTCAGTGCTACAAGAGATGAGGAAATAAAAAGTCTACTTACCAGATTAATTTCTGGTTAGCCATTCTGCCCTACAGGTTTAGCATCATTCCTATTTTAATACCTAGCAATTGTGTAGTCACCCAAATAAACCCAATGCACTTAATGAATTTTAATGCCCTAACCTCTCATACCACTGTGTGCAAGTGAAGGGAAACTTCCCCATGGATTACTGTATTTACGTTTGACTGTTTCAGGCAATACAATCTAACATTTCATACTATTCTGATCTTTTAGCTTTAAGATCTATACTTGAAATGTTTATTTCTGTCAAGAGGGCCTTAAAAGATGCATCCAAAGCAAAATACATTCTCTGCCTTACCACGCCACACTTCAGCGAAACACCCCTGACCAAGCTTCTGTTCCAGAAATAATGAATCACGTGCAACTTCCCATGCATCTTTAGCCAATCCAACAGTTTGTGGGGTATTATTCGTAGCAATCACAGTTAAGTTAAAACACAAACCATCAGCTTTCTCTATAGGAGAGGAAATTAATAAAAAAAACACACTTATAATCCAAAATTATGCATGCATTGAGAAAGATGGAAGGTGAGGGTCTCTCAGTGCTGCATTAAAGTTCATTTGCAAACACTGTTTTTTGGATTCTTTTGTTAGCTTGCAGAAAAAAGCTTCTTGGTACAGCCAAGAGATTACTGTGTGAGCCTTGATTTATTATTAAGACAGTGGTAATTTGTCAAAATCAAGACCTTTCAAGGAAACATGGATTTTCAGTTTTCTTTTGTCATCAATTATAGTGAAAGTTGAAGATTAAAGAATTTCAAAGTCAAAGCCATGATTTCAAAGACATTTTTCCTAACAATTTGAGCTTAACTAATTTTTTTCTTGTAGGTCACAACGTCCTAGATTTTCACCTTCCATCTTGTAATCCCCACACAGAGAGCTATTTTAGAGTAATTATTTTGCTCCATACCCATCCATACTTCCCCAAACTGCCCATTTCCCAGTCTCTTGATCAACTGTAGGGATTCTCGTGGAATTTCCCAGACATCTTTGGTTTTGACAGACAGATCAGTAAGCCTTGGCATTCCTTTATGACAGGGGACTACTAAGCGGCAGCAAAGACCTGCAGCTCTCTCTGATGGAGCCAGAAGTGAAGCCAACAGCAAAGGAGAGGAAAGAAAAAAAAGTGTGACATGAAACAAATACAGTAAGCATAAAAACAATGCTACTCACAACAGCTGTTAGTTGCATACCACAAAGCATCCTGGAAGATTAGGAATTGAACACTGAAACATATTCATTTGAGACAGAACAGGAAATATTTTAGTCTTTGCACAGCCTGAAATGGAAGGTGACCACATTGGTTTCTCTTTCAGACTCAGGATTTCCCTCCTCCCACAATGCTGCATTAAGATAACCTCTTGAGTTATTGAGTTTACTACGGTACAGTATAGTTTTTAAAAAATAATCTGTCAATTACAATCTGATTTGTTTCTGTACTGAGTGAAAGAAACATGGAGAAGATTAATTACTTCTTTTTCTGAAAAATTACCGACATGAAAATTTGGTGGATTTTCTGTAGCCTGGGAAAAGGCATTTTCTATATACTGCTTCATAAAAAGGTGTCTTTGTAGATGTCATGTAAGTCTGACATTCTTTCTAGAGCAAATCTTCATTAGCTTATGAAGCCAGTCCTACATTGTTTGAGGCAGGTTCATGGTATCTCTTGAAAATCTTCACAGAAGACTGAACTGTGACAAAAGTCACACAAGATATTTTGGCAAGAGTAAAAACGATATATACATATATATGAAATACATCTACACACATATTGATGAGGACTATACCATGCTGCACAAAGCAGACTACAATATAAAGCCTGCACCGAGACTTGCATCTTAATGCAGGTGCAGCAGAGCAGAACAAGGTGGGGAAGTGCAATTGCACTTCAAGCTCAAACGTAATCTGTTCTTCTGTGCAGAATTTCTTTCTTTGCATGTGAATGGGTTGTTTCAGCATCATAAGGTGGGCAAGCACTGAAGCTCCTTGCAACACCAAGCTCCACCTCATTAGCACAACTGTGCATTGTGACTGCCCCAGAATTCAGAGTGCAGAGCTCTTGTGGCTTGAGTCAGCTGGGGCTGGAATGGAATGAGGGCTCCTGTGTTCACCTGGGTCCTTGGAACCTCTGGAGTGCTGTCCCACGCCTCCAGAGCTACCCTGCTTGAATGCTACTGATTATGCCTCCATGTTGCACAGAAATGGCTGTTTCCAGATCTATTTGTTTCTGCATCTGTGTGTGGAAAACACACCACCCAAATAAGCTGACCACAGGAAACTAAATTTTGACATATACCAACTCGTACAGTGAGGTTGTAAATTATCTTCCTTATGTGTGAGGTTTTTATACCTCATTTAGCTTGAAGTAGAGTCACCAGAAACTGCTAGAAATTTTCCTTGGCAGCATACACCCATCAGGAATTGGGTGGAGAAGACAGCCAGATGTCTAGTATGAATAGCATAAGAATACAGCAGACAGAATACAAAGAATACAGAAAAAATGCCCCACAGAGAAGTTGATTTCCCAAGTAAAAATTATGAAAAGTTTTTGAGCAGCAAGCATTTGGGGTAATCTGTTAATAATATTACAAAAAGCTAAAGTAAAGGGAAAAAAACCCAAAGAGCAAATAATTCTAAATATAAATTTCTGGTTAAAAAATGACTATGCTGAGAAGCATGGTGATCTTCTGTGTAAGAACCAGTTGTCCTATGCAGAGGTTTGGGGGGGCTTTGAAGTTGCGCTTGTACACCAATTGCCAGTGACAACAGGATGTACAGTAATTTCACGATTATAAGCCGCACCAGATTATAAGCCACACTTTCATTCACAGCAAGGATCCCCGTGCAACTTTCACAAAGTTGCCAATTAGTAACAGAATCACGGGATTGTGGGGTTTACTGGCTCGGCTTGGGGCTGGGCGGGCTCGGCCCGCTCGGGGCTGATGACGGGACTGGGTGGCCCAGCTTGGCGCTGCTGCTCAGCGGAGCCGCTCAGGGCTGGCCGGGCAGTGCTGCTGCTGCTGCCGGGCTCGCTCGCCCCGGCCTGGCACTGCCCTGCTGTGTTTGCTCGCCCTGGCCTGGCGCTGCTGGCCCCTGCGCTGCCGGGCTTCCCTGTGCTGCAGGCCCTTCCCGCGCCGCTGGGCTTCCCCGCCTCTGCCGGGACTGGCCGGGCTCCAGCTTGGCTTGGGGCTGCTGCAGGCTCGCATTTCTGGGTCGGCAATGTTCAGGACATTGTTCATATATAAGCTGCTCTGGATTACAAGCTGCACTTCCAGGTTCAGACCAAAATTTTAGTCAAAATGGTGCGGCTTATAATTGTGAAATTACTGTACTTTTGGGTGGAATAGTGCATGCCAGACTTTATTCACAGGAATAATAATAAAAAAGTTTGGTGGGTGGACACAAATAGTGTGCATAAAGAAACATGCATATTGCCCTATTTATTTGATGTAATTTAAATGTTGATACTTCGCACAAAAATCCAGTGGGAAAATACATGTAATGTATCTAATGCATGCAAGCCTTTTGGC
This sequence comes from Turdus rufiventris, assembly GCA_013186435.1. Classification (NCBI taxonomy): domain Eukaryota; kingdom Metazoa; phylum Chordata; class Aves; order Passeriformes; family Turdidae; genus Turdus; species Turdus rufiventris. The sequence goes on along the minus strand of PYHW01009182.1, from coordinate 1,115,226 downwards.
CATCGTTTTAAGTGACTGAATTCCACAGTGCAGTTCCTATTTGCTTCATTAGCAATAGTGTGCCGCAAAATGGCACATATTAGCACTCACTTATTGACAGAGAATTCATGCTTGGAGATGTGCAAGTCAACTTTGGTAAATCTGCTTGCTTAGAAGAGGGAGAGCTGGCAAACCTTTAGCACAGTAAAGTGTTAGGTTTTAAAAGCTCTGCTGCTGTATCCTGTGAACGGCACTCAAAGACATTTGTAACTCTAATAGGAAAGGGATAACAGAAGATGCATTGCAGCAAGCAAGAGTCATAGATCAAACGACTCTTTAGGGCATCTCACACATACATCAGCTCAGTAGCAAACACTTTTGTTTTAAAATACTTCAGAGCACCATATATTATCTGAAAAATTACCTGAGTAATGCTGAACCAGCTGCTGAAGAGTTTCAAATTGTGCCCGAGTTGTGATATAATATCCACCATTGTCAAGTTTACGAATCTTATAATGTTTGACATGATCTCCTTTCATATCATCCCAGTCTCGAATAGACAGGGAATAGGCACCTGTTCCAAGCAAAGGAGAAATCAAAGATTTTAATAAGCTTTTAATCACAAAGATTTCTGTTCCTAGTCAGTTATTACAAAGTGAAAGAGAAATTGCTTCCAAAAGGCTTGCTGAGTCCTGAAAAAGAACAAATTAATCTAACACAACGCGATAAGTGTCAGAGAAATCCTGGGATGTTCACACCATGTCCCTTTCAAAATGTTCTAGAAAGATACTGGGGCTTGTGTGTAAATGAAAACTCACATTTTAACATTTGCTGCTCCAGGCTGTTAAATTGACTTTTCCTATTCTAAGTGTCAGGTTGCACTGCAAATACTGTACTTTATGTAAATGCCACTGGGTGGTAAATATCAAGATTTTCACAGGAAGCTCTGGAGATAATGACTTCATATATGGGTAGTGTTCTTACCTGGGTGGATCCCAAACTTCTTTATAAACAACCAAATAAGCACACCTTGTACACCACAGTCTTTGGAAGGTAACACTGCACCAAGACTGAGCACCAGCAGATCTGCAAGAACTTCATGTTTAACTTCCCAAATCCATGAGGGGCTTTAGAGCTTACTAGTGGGATTCAGATGCCCTAGCACAGGGATTAAGTGCCATGTGAGATGCCTCAGGACTGCTGCCTGGCAGTTTTCCCACATGGCTGTCCATTTATCCAGCCATGTGGATGTCTTGCAGGCATTTGAAGTGGCTCTGGATGCCCAGGTAAAGCCAGGTAAAGTAACTGCAGTTAATGGGCTGGACTTAGTTTTAGGTGCAGTGGTATTTTACAGCCAGTGAGACACTGGATAGTGTTCGCTACAGTGTCAAAAGCAAAGCCTTTTTTTTGTTTTTTTTTACAGTATAACACAGCATCTGAACAAAAGCATGGCCCATTTCAAAGGCAGCAAAGAAAACAAGTCCTCACTCATGGCTCAGACAAATGTTGTGTTTACTCAAGGGAATTTGGGCATTAAAAGGAGAAGAGGAAATTGTTAGCTGCAGAGAGCTCAGGAAGGTCCTTCTGGAGCCTCTGCTGCTTTCAATGGTAACCATGTTAGCTAAGGGCAGAAAAGGAAAACCATCAGCAAACAGTTCTGTATGACATGAAAGGTGGTCCCAGTGTAAGATGTTTTCCTTCCATGAATCCTCAGGAAGAAGCCTCCTTGACCACATTATCCAACAGGTTACACTGGTGGGTGGCTCATACCTGAGGGAGATACAGTGAGCAAAATGTCTCCACCCCGACTCCAAGGGCTTCTCAAATTCCCTGTTTTTTGTCCTCTATATAAGGGGAAAAGAGCCAGCACTTAAAACAGATGATTCTGGTTTATTTGAATGGGAGGCAGCCTTAAAGGAGTGTCAGGGGCTGTTTAAAAAAAAAATTACTTCCATATATTTATTTTGGTGGGGTTGGAGCTAGATGATCTTTAAGGTCCCTTCCAACTCCAGCCTTGCTGTGATTCTATTATTTCTAAGTGCAGAAAAATACTGTTTGTTCAGGACAGTTTTCTGAAGAAGTTCTCCCCCTGAATCAGTACATTTCTCTCAACTAGGAGTTCAAAGCTTTTTAGTGATTTGCAAGCACGACTTGTGCATGCTTTGTACCACCACTCTGGGCTGTATATTGTCAGCTTCCTTTCAGAATTTTCCAGGCACTCTTCTCCACCTCCGCATTTTTGAGTTTTGATGCACTGGCAGCAGCTGTATTTTCTTTAGTCACGCTCCCTGCGTATCTGGTCACTATTTTAGATCCTTTAGGAAAATGTAAACAATCTGTGACTCCAGGTCTGCAATCAGAGCTATGTGGGTGGCCCTCTGTGGACCCCCACTGACCTCAGATCAGTCAGGACTGGAGCTTTAGTTCAAACCTGGACATAAACAAGAACCCAGATATATTTCACTATTCATTTATTTAGGCTGTTGGTTAGCTATACTATTCACTATTATCTGACGATAAATTTAAGTACAAGAGATATAAATAATAAAAATCTGAGATAGAAATACGACATTACAATATATCATACTAATGATTTTTTTTTTAAAGCCAAACAACTAAAACCAGACAGTCTTGAAAGGTGGAGATTGAAACCAGGTGAATGATTATACAGACAAGAGCTGATAAAGTACCTGGGTAGCCAGGCTTGAAAAAATGAAAAGCCAGCTCCATATGACTTATTTTGAAAGTAAGAGGAGAAGGCAACCATGATCAAGGGAGGTTAAATTATTACTGAAATCATCCATGATGATACTTCATACTGATGATCCTGATTAATTTTATTGTTGTTATTTAAAGCAGAAGGGAAAATTCTAGGTCATAAAAAAATTCCTGCCTTAAGCCCACAATGACTAGTTGGGTTAGGGCATTTTGAGAAGACTTATGGCAAAACACACCATTTGAGCCCACCCAATTGATTTTTTTCTCTCTCTTTAGCAACAAGCTCTCTGTTTTCTTCTAACAACATACTCAAACACCACAAGGATGAGAAGGAAAATTGGCATTTTTTTACAAATAAACATGCATATTTGTTTTTTTTCCTATAGCTTTGATGCAAACTCTTCTTGAAGATGCAGAGAGCCTTAGGTTTGAATGCAGAGAAATTAAACTTGCTGCTCTAAGTCCACCCATGATGGATTACTGCATTTCCCCAATGCTTTTATGTCTCACAAGAAATTAGGAAAAAACCCTGACTTAGCTAAGTAAACAGCACTGCAAAACATATCCCCTATCACTGTATAAAAACTGGGGAAACCAGACTAAACTGATAATGTGGTTTAGAGAAACAGTGTTGTGTTTGTTTTTAGGATCCATGACTGCATATATGAGTGAGTTTTTAAACTTGGCAGAGAGCGGGACAAAGTCCCGCTCCTCACACACATCAGAGCAACTGTATGTGAAAGAAAACAGGTGGAGGCTATTTGCAGAAAAAGAGCAAGTTAGAGCCTGTCTTGCTCCTGGTGAGAGTGCCTCACTGCTATGGGAAGTATGGTGAAGCTGTGGGGTGAAAAGAAATCGTCTGCCTGGAACAACAGTAAGTCTATTCAGATTTCGCACCAAAAACAGTCTTCAGAGTTACAGGCAGCAAAGGAAGAATCCAGTGACTGCAGGAGGGAATGATGCAAAACTTAAAATTTTATGATTGAAAGCAGCATCTGAAGATAAGTCAGGGAGAGAGGAGTGCAAGTACTGCTTCTCTTATTTAAACTCCTTCACTAGCCACGACATCTCGCATGCTAAGCCTAGCTGATAGCGTGCTCTGATCAAAGCACTGACAAGCTGGTGCTTTAATTATGTGAACCATCATTAGACTACAGAACTTGTATGGAATTAATTCTTGTGACTTATGCCTCCCACAGCTTTTGTTTTGGACTGTTGGTTAATTGAGAAATGGCCAGGTTTGTTTTTACTTAGTTGCAGGTTTTCTGCTCAATAGTGGTATGAATTAGAAAGATCTTTTCATACATGTGAAGCTTTTGAAGAAGATGTTGACAGGCCTTGTGAGCAAAATGTAAAAGCAAAAATAGCACCCATCAAAAAAACTGGAACTCCTCCAATATTTTTAGAGGGAAGGAGGAGAATACACCCTTCCACTTGACTTCAACAGAATGGATATAGTTGAATACTCTATGAATATATTAATTAGAAGTATATTCAAGTCTTTTTCCTGTTAATGTGTGAATTTTAAACTACTGCATAATTTTTCCCCCTTTTTTTTTGTTCCTCCCAAGGCTCCAGCATTTCAAAGATCCATGTGGCTTGCACTGCAGATACCATGGGTTGAGCGTGAGTTGTACTTTGGTTTTTCTCTGCTTTGAACACTCACCCTAAGACCTAGGATATCCAGACATCCAATTCCCTGACACAAACACATGCAAAATGATACTTATCTCTATCTTCATACCACTGGAAAGAGTATTTCACACGCTCAGCACAATTTTTCATTCATAGTCAGAATACTTTTGCCCAGCCTACCTTTGGTAGTTTCACTTTCCCGGATCAAGAAGGTACCTCTGGGGTTTCCAAATGACAGCAGCTGCCTCTCAGCATCTTTTCGGCCAAGCTTGCCAAAGTACCACCTGTGGAGAACACAACCACCTTAGGGAAATACCAGAAATAGTGAGAAAAATGCTATGTAGCATTACCAAATAGCGTCACAAAGCCCAGACATGGAGAGGATTTTGTTTGGACACTGTGGTTACCCAGATACAGTTGACCATTTTTGTCACACCATGTCTCTTTTATTGTGCTGGAAAGCCAACATGACAAACCCTGTAGAAGATGTTCCCTGTGATGGGCAGTAGCCCTTTGCATTAAGCCCATAATCAGCAGCTGCTGAGAATGCTTGGTGTCCTCTGACAAAGGCCAGACTTGGGCAAACAGAGACCAAGACGTGGTGGGTGGAGGGTATACGCAAAGAAAAGGGCAGAAAACTGTCACTGCCAAAGAGCAGTATTTGTACAGATGTTGCTATAAATATTTGACTTACAGTGATTTAGTAGTACTCAATGTTTTTGTTGCAGCACAGCTATAAAATCTAAGTGGAAGAACGAGATACGACCACTTTACTTGTGGTTGTATATGAGGCTTTCTGAGTTACAGCCTTTTCTGCTTCCTCCAGCAACGTTTTTGTGTTGTTTCACAATCAGCCAAGGACAACCTGGAGTACAGACTCCAGCAGTACCTGCTCAGCTCTATAAGCTCCTCCACTGTATCTTTTATATTGGAAATAACATGAATACACACATCACTCCTTTTCTTTGCATAGAAAAGAAATCCTCATTAGGCACCTTGTGTATGCATTGTGGGCATTCTACCTATCCTAGGATTTGTATTTGTTGATAAAATGTGCCCTCTTTAATGGGCAGTTTGCACACTAATTGACTCAAAATATTTTTACAAGTTGGTTCAGGGAAAGCAAGGGCACCTTTTGGTTAAAGCTTGAAATTAGCTGACAACTGAAAAAAGGAAGCAGACCTGTGTTCCTTTAGGTTTTCCTCCTTTGTTTTGACATTGAAAAAGCACTGAGCTTGTGGTTCTTTTGTTACTAATTACCTAATTATTTATCAGTGCAGTTAAGAACTGAAATAAATATAATGCAAGTCATTTGAAAAATCACTGCAATCAATCAAAACCAACTCCTCAGACTGCCTTCTAATACAGCACTAATAGGTCTTCAGAACAAAAAAAGAAAACATACTCCTCTGCTTGGATGGAATCGACTGGAGCCACATAATTACTGGGAATGTAACCAGTTTCGCCTGTTGTCAAGGAACGAGCTTCCCACCAGTCTCCTTCCCTGTGGAAACAGAGGTGAGGAGAAGTGAGAGCAAGACACAGCTGTAAAGACAATGAATTGACTCCGTTAACAGCACCCAAAACACCGCGGCCGTAAGAAACCACAGCAACTCATGTCTTTATCATCAGTGTGCCTCTCAGAGAGCTGCTTGCACCTAAACCCAAATAATATACATATTTCTCTGCATCTAGAATTATTGCAGCAGTGATTAGTACTGTAGCCTTTCAGATGGCAGCGTAACAGCATGAAGAGGTAGAACAGCCCAGTGTAATCGGGTTTGGCAAGGGCTGAATTTGGACTAGAATATTGAAAACTGTGTCCATAGCAATTATTCTAATACAGACCCTTGAAAGAGCTTATAGGAAAATTGCCAAAATGAATGCTGCGTTCTGGTGTTGGCCAGGATAGAGTTAATTTTCCTCAAAGTAGCTGGTGTGGGACTGTGTTTTGGATTTGTGCTGGAAGCAGCGTTGATAAGGCAGGGATGTTTTCATTACTTCTGAGCAGCATTCCCACAGTGTCAAGGCCTTTTCAGCCTCACACCCGAGCAGAGAGGGGCGGGGGTGTGCACGGGGGTGTGAGGGGACACAGCTGGGAGAGCTGACTCCAGCTGACCACAGGGGTATTCCATAACATATGGCATCATGCTCAGCAGGTAAAGCTGGGGAGGAAGAAGGAAAACGGGGGAATGTTTGGAGTGATGGTGTTTGCCTTCCCAAGTCATGATGGATGCCTGTTTTCCTGGGGATGGCTGAACACCTGCCTGCCTGTGGGAAGGTGTGAATGAATTTCTTGTTTTGTTTGGCTTCTGTGTATGACTTTTGCTTCACCTATTAAACTGCCTTTATCTCAACCCATGAGTTTTCTCACTTCTACCCTTCTGATTCTCTCCCCGAGAACTCCCCAGAATTCACTGGAGAAGTGAATGAGCGGCTATGTGGGGCTGAGTTGCTCTCTGAGGTTAAACCACAATACAATGTCACATTCACTGCTAGTTTTAAATTTCTATGAGCATAATTAATCTGAAACCCAAAGATATCAAAAAGCCATCTATCAACATGGCATTTTAGACAACCCTTAAGGATCACATTTCATTGTCTTGATTCCCTCTGCTGGCCACCTGGAGGAGGTAGCACAGGATTAGGCTGCATTTTCAAGTACTGAGAAAAAGCTACAACATTTAAATGGGAAGAGGTTCATGCAGGACCATCTTAAGGCAGCACTCTGTAGGCTGAGCATGAATTTTGGTCTTACACTGGTGTACACAGTGGGACATGGTACTGTCTTTCAGACAATGCACATTGCTGCAGAATGTGCAGCTTTAAGAGAAGTTTATTTCTCAGCTTTTTGCAGGATGCAGTGATTTGGGATTTAGCAATTTCTATTTCATTCTCAGCACTAGATTCACCAGTGTTTAACTCTTACTACTACTAATAAGCATTCGCTTTTCTATTTCTGGACTGCTTACAAACTCTTTCTCAGTTCCCCTCTCTGTAAACCAGAGACTTGCTCACTAAATAAAACATTATTATCAAATGTGACTGGAGAATTCAACCTCTTATGGAAGCAAACAGTTATAGAAAACACACAGTCTAAGCTAATACTGGAAGGAAAGGTTGTGTCAAGGTAAATTCTTTAAATTTTCAACTTCACTTTATTTGACAGTTTAAAGGAGCATAAACTGTATGGAAAACAACTAGAAAACAGCTGTGATTAGTGAAAAAGAAGACGCTTTGAATTTTACAGTTCAAGAAACATGAAGTGCAAATAGCTTTTGCAGAGGCTGGCAGTTGACACTATTTTAATACACCCTGTGTGCATTGGTATGTCAGGCAAATGGCCCTTTTTGTTTGTGTCTCTAGTACTGCCTGGGAAGTGGTAACCCTTCCCTGCTATGCTGCTGTAGAATATTTCTGAGGCATTATGCCACACTGAGCTTGATAAATTGTCCCGTTCCATCTCTTCTCCTTACTGTGCAGAGAGTCCACTAGATGGAGGTATTTTGTCATATCTAGGGAGGAAAAAAGCAGTCCCGTAGACGATCACAGTATCAGAAACAACTCCCTCTGCTTTGACAGAGAACCTTAAATCTCTCAAAGCACTGCCAGAAAGGAGAAGGGAATGCAGGCTTTTTTCACAGCTCTTAATTTTAGACCTGCAGCTGAGGTAGGAGGCAGCTAGTCAATGGGGCCAGACAGGGTGTGGTGGTGGGAATGCTGGGGATGGCCCAGTGCTTTGAAGCCCCAAAGTCAGGCTCTGCTCTGAACCATTTTGCAGGTACCTCTGTCACCCAGACTGCCTCACAGGGATACCCCCTGTATATCAGTTCAGGTGTTGCGCTGAATGTTTACTCCAAAGCACAAATCAAATTTCATTTGTTGAGAGCTGAAGCAAAACCCAAATCCAAACCCCTCCAAAAACTCCAGGCAAGCTACATTTTTGAACATATATGCTTTCTATTTGCAAGCAGCATTAGCAAGTACTTGGAAAATAGGCTTATTCCATATAATTCCTGATGTAAGTGAAGACAGGAAGCATTCTTACAGAGAAGCAGCTTTCTGGAGATTCCCAGTCTGCCTGTCACAACTCCAGGGGTGTTGTTAGAGCCATGTTTCTAAGCAAATAGACCTAACTATGAGGGAACTGAGCTTCTATAATCCTACAGGAAAATCAATGAATGTTTGGTCTCTTTTCCTTTCTTAGAAACTCTTCTTCCAGGCAGTAATTATCAGTATCAAAATGCATGTACTGCTGCCACTGACATGAAGGGGAATCTCTCTGTCTCACCAACTACAAGGATGATTGCTCAATAAGTGCTGGTGAACACCACCAGATTTCACCAACTGGCATGTACAAGGTATTTAAAATGTGTGGAACTTCTTGTTTTGAGTTATGGCACAGTTTGTGCAAGGTTAGGAAAGCACAAGTCAATGTGAACAAAAATGGATCATAGGTTTAAAAAGGGCTCCTTTCCAACTGCTAATTTAGAAGCAGAAAGGTTTTAAACTGCTGCTCCCTCTACGAGTCGTAACTGAAGTTTCTGTGCTTTCATCTACATCAAAGCTCTTTAGCTTCATGAAATATTCCACAGAATTACCTGATTTTTTTTTAAACTTCAATGCACATTGAGCCAATTCCAACCCTGCAGTTGCTATATTAAAATTACCAGGAGTTGCACCAGGGGTGAATTTGCCTCATTTTCACATAATTTAAGAGAAAAATAGAAGACCAATATCACAAAGCCTTTAGAAAGTGACATACTTGGTTGTTAACCCATTTTTACCTCTACATGATAGCAGTAGTGAACATAAAACAGAGCCTGCCACTTTATGCTCTTAGCCAAGAATTACAAGATGTTCAGATATAGGTCAGTAGCACAGTGAGTTTTAGAAGTTATTTTTAAATCGCTAAGGGATTTTTTTTTCTAAGGGCAGTTGATAAAATTAATTTTAAGTTGATGATTTCCAGGATGGAAATGTGGTTTTCATGTCAGATGCAACAGAACTTATGAAGTTCTGGCTGCATCACCTACCTTTAAAAGGATAAAACTGCTTTTAAACTTGGCACGTGAGTCTGGATAATGACTCTTTTGTGAATCAGCTTTTAGCTCATTTCTCTGTAAGGATACTTGCAGCAGATTGGAAAAAGTGTTAGTACATGCCTTGCAGAACCTCTGTAGCTACTGATGAAGTACAGAGCTGGTAGTCTCACTCGTGAATGTGGGGTTACTGTAAAATGTGAGCAGTAAATCACTCAATCTAACACTTTTTTAAAAAATAAAGCTGCATGTGGTTGAAGATTTTTCCCCAACAATACAGCACTTTGCAAAAGCGCACTAAATGCAAGGATGACTAAGTAAGCATAGAGTAAATCCCCTCCATACTTAAATATACAACATCAGATTTTACTAATAACATAAGCAAACATTATTGTAAACATTTTAAGTTTGAAACTATTAAAAAGTAGACTCCCAGGCCTAAAACTTACGAGCTGTTAAGTATCTGGAATTTTTCTCCTTTGTGAAAACTCAAGTCATCTTCTGTTCTTGCTTCATAGTCATAAAGAGCCACAAAAAGAGTTACACCTAAAGAAAAAGACAGGTGGGTTATATTCCATCACAAAAGACAGGAGGGAAAGGAATCTCAAGGGATGATGTGGCTAAGCCACAGGTAAGCTACTCCAGTTGCTGAGGAGCAAACCAAACTGAGCCCTCTAACTTTTTGAATGATTCTCATCTCTCTGGTCTTATGCAGCCAGTGGGCATTCCACCTCCTTGACTCTGTACAGTCACAGGATCCCAAGAAGGCAAAGGGGGTTGAAAAGACAGTTTAGCCATAACCATGCCAAGTTAAAGTACTTGAGGTGGCTCAGCCCACACTTTACATTCCCTAGTAGAGGGATGAAGCAGTTAGCCAAATTTGGCATGTACACATAATTTCTCAGCCCCAAGTGAACCTGCAAATTAGCAAAGGTAGGGGTGAAGACCCACATCCACCCTACTTCAATTCTTCACACATTTCCTGAAATTACTCTTCCTAAAAGCAACATGCTGAGACAGTCAGGCCTCAGCTGTAGATGCATGATTGACACTACGAGCACTAAAATAAGACTTTCGAGCTCACCTGTTCCTCCTCTTGTACGCAGCGTCCCTGTATGAGAGGAGGAGTTGACTCCACCAAACACAGTCAGTCCTTGGCCTCCTGTGGCATGGAAGTTGTTGTAGTTTGGGATTGAAGTCACACCAAAGCTAGGATAGTGCTGCGGAGTAGGATCTGTCCCATAGCGGTAGCCTGAACTTTGAGTTAAACTGCCATCCCTCTCGTCAGTCAGTTTTGTTGCTTCTTTATCCTTACATTGCACACAGCCCATTATCTAAAATCCTAGGAGAGGAAGGAAGGGATAGGTGCTCATATGTTGATGCTCACCAGATCTCCTCCAAATACACATATGATGGGGCTCAAATTAAGTTCACTGCTCAAAAGTTAAGTACTTTGGGAAAAAAATCTGCAGTGGTTTGAATATAACCAGCAACATGTTGGAAAAAAGCTCACACAAAACCTTCCTTGAGGTCTGGGGGAAGGGGATCCTGGTTGCTCTTAGGGTAATGGCAGATCTTTGTCCAGCCCTGACAGGCAATATTTTGCACGGAGGGACAAAGAGGATGAAATGCATCTTGCTCACCCTTTGCCAGGAGGATGCAATGGGCAGGCAAAGGACTCAGCCAAAAAAGGGCAGCTGGAGGTGTTCAAGACTGCCCTCAGAACCCAGACTGAGGCAGCTTGTGGTTCATATTTGACCCTGCCAACTACACACAAATGGACTTCACCTATAGAAAATAAAACCCTTTTTCCATTGCTGGAGCTCTGCATGGCAGGCAGAAAAGAGCCACAGTGAGCCAAGAATTATTATAGCAGGAAAGTAGGAGGGCGATATCAGAGGGCACAGCTAAAAAGAAAGGAAGCTCCTTTTCATCCAGTACCAAATTGAAGGCTAAAACCACTGGTAGCAGAAGGTGGGGCTGGCAAAGGTACACACCTTAAGAAACTAGAGAAAGTCCCAGAAGAATTAACACGTCAAATGCAGAGCAACTCCAAGTACAGATTCTTGCAGTAAAGCACAGGATGAAACTGAGAGGGTTTCAAATATTACAGCTTCAAAAAGGTTGCTCCAAGTTTTTTTCAAATTCTTGTAACCTCTTGTTCAGTACCCTCATGGGGCACTACCAGGGCCTGGGTTAATCTCTTTTTATTTTAGGTGCCTGCCTGCCTCTGTGTGGAGGGAGACAGAGGGTGATTTGCCACACATCAGAAGCAGCCCTGCAAGATTAGTCCTGTCAGCTGATGTTGCCTTTCATCTGTTAGCCCTAACTTTCTCTAATCCATGCAGTGGTGTTACTGAACTCTTTCCTACTGGCCCAAGCTGAACCTAGACACAAAACCTGAGTTTCTGGAGTTGGGTGTGTTGAACTTAGGGAGTCAGATACTTGTCTGGATGCATCCCTGATCTGAACCTGTAACAGTGACTCTTAAATGCAACCTGGCACACAAACAATATACTCTGAGCAGTGAGACTGGAAGAGACGTGGCAGAAAAAAAAATTTAAAAGTTACTTACTAGATGTACTTTTTTTTTCAGAAAATGTAAATAGGCAAAGAGAAAATGCAGAGAATGGAAAAATATATAGTGAAATACATCTTTTCCCCCCTCCCCCCCCCCATTTCTTTTCACATTTCAGACAATATCTGTCACTTTGGGTAAATAAAAAATCCATGCTTTTAAACATTTCCTAATTTTTCTCTAGCTGCCAGGCTGGCTATTTTCTATGCCTTACTCCAACATCAACACAGGAAATTGGTTTTGACAAACTCATGGGATTCAGAAAAAGAATGTTTCACCAGTGGTAATGCTTGAAAAATTATGCAGCAGTTCCCTGTTTTTCTGTGACAGTCCACAGTCTGGATACCTATTTCCCACATCTAACCTGCCTAATTAAAAAGAAAAACACTTCTGTTGAAGGGTATTTTCTACAGTTTGCAAATACTTCCACTTATTCTACGAGTCTGTTCAGAAAAACAAACATTTTGTTTGCCCAGTGTGACACCCATCCATAAAAAGGAGCAGAAGGAGGATCTGGGAAAATGCAGGCCTGTCAGTCTGACCTTGGTGTCCAGGAAGGTTATGGAACAGATCATCTTGAGTGCAATGACAGGGCACACACAGGACTGCCAAGGGATCAGACCCAGCCAGACGGTTTAGGAATGGACACAGCCCTCACTGCCATGGTCTGGTTGACAAGGTGGTGATCAGTCAAAGGCTGGATGCTATTATCTCAGAGGTCTTTTCCAACCAAAATGAGCACTGCCAGAGAGCGAAGCAGGACCACGTGGAAGGCAAGAGCCCTGCGGGGTGAAGGCTCATCTCCCTGCTCTCAGCATGGCAGAGGCAAGAAAGCTTTGGGTGGGAGGGATGAGTCTGGGACTCACTACTGGCACCCTGCTACACCTCTGTGAAAGCGTGGCTGTGATGTGCCAAGAGCAAAACATGGGCAGTGAGCAAACGCTGTATGGGAGATACCAGGAGAGAAATCCCAGCTCCACAGGAAGGGTGGAGAGGTGCTGACCACCTAGGCAGGGAAGAGTAAGCCATTAAATCAGCCTGCTTAAAAGCTGTAATATGGGCTTATTTACCTCAAAGCAACTAAGTGATATGCAGGATTTACTGTTTAAAGAAGAATTTCACAGTCTTTTTGTTGGCTTGCAGACTTACATCCCTGTGAAACGCTATCACCTCCTCCCTTTCCTCTCCCAGCTCTGTTTCTTCTCTTATTTTTCTCCGTGTGCTTTAATGAAAAAAGTAGAGAAGAAAATTAAAGAAAAAGGAGATAGGAAACATGAAATCTGGGAGACCAATGGGAGGGAAAGTGGTTTTCTTGTTGCTCGTTCACAAATGTTCAGCTGAGAAGGGAAAAAAATCCCCACTGAAATCAGGGAATATTTCACATATAAATTTACAACTGCTGACAAGACAACTCTACATATTTCATTTACACATTGATAAGGAAAAAGTTGAAATCACAAATCAGTTGCAAAAAGAAAAATTGCTAAAGGTATTTATTCTGAAAAAAATTAAAAACCAAGGGGATGGTATACATACGTACTGGTAGTTTAAAAATGGTTTGGGTTTTTATTACTAGGAATTATATGTATAGAGAACCAGAGAATTATGAATGTCTTGATTTTTGTTTGGTTTTTGCTTACTTTATCTTTTCGCTGTCAACAGCAGCACACAGGGAAGGAGAATTTGATGCAAAGTGAATGACTGACAAAATGGGCTTTTTCTTTCACTTGTCCCCTCCCACTGCCACAGTGTCTAGACAATCCAAGTATAAAGACTGCTTGATTGCAGCTTCTTGTAAAATGTGACAGAGGGTGTTACATGCACACATCTTTTCAAGCCAAGTCCCTGAAACTTGTCTGTTCTTGGCTCAAAGAAACAGCATCATGGGGAGTTGGCTAAATGTGAGAGAATACATGTATGCATGTACATGCCTAAAGTGATTTCAGCTTACTCAGGGGTTTCAATAAATATCACCTCCATTCAGCACTGGCCTTTGTGTCAATGAATGGAATCCAAAAACTAATCTCCTTCAGTATCACAGGGCAGGATTTCAATATCCAAAAGTTTCATCTCCCTGCATGTCAGCATTTGGAGCTGGAATTATTCAGCCTGCTCTGAGATCACCAAACAAAATCTGGAGTTGTTTTACACTAAACTCTCTAGAGATGAGCACACAATGTTGCTCATCCAATATGCTGTGCATCTTACAGTAAGGGAATAAGTTTTTAATCCATTTCCACTAGGAAAGGCAGCATTTCTCAGATGATGTGTGAGTTATGGGTCAAACAGCATTATCATGGTCTGACACCGGTAATGTTAAAAGGTATGCAACTGGCCTAATTAAAATGAACTTTACAAATGCAAGCAAATAGAATTTATTTATTTTGAAGTTGTGTTTATATGGGCAATGTAAAATGTGTTTTCATGAAAACATGAAACCGCCCATTTTCATGAGTTTTGAGATTTCCTTAGAGACAAATGAAAATAATCATTATGTTATTTGTCTCCTTTCTTGTCCTTATTACATTTCTTGGACTCCAACACTTACATTGCAAGCAATCCAACATGTGTCTAACCAGAAGAGTCGTTTCCACCCACACTGTGGAAACATTAGTTGACAAGGATATAAAATTTGTTATATCACTATTAATCATTTATATAGTCATAGCACCTTAATCACTTTCAGGTAGGATACAGATGAAGGCTAAGAATATGTATTAAAATTATTATTATTACTGTAAATCATCTTCAGTTTTTCTTTTTGTTCTTGATACAAAATGGAAGCCAAAACTGAAACACTCAACAAAGCCAGACATCCACTCTATTAACAAAAACCAAAACCATCCTCTGCTAGCTAATCAAAGCCTAGGAAAAGTACAAGAGTAGCAGGAAAATTCCTTTTTTAAAATGCTTCTATTTTAAAAGTAAAAACTCTAATATGTGATATCTGAAAAGCAAAAAGTACTGATTAACCTTTGCTTCTGCAGTAGTAAGCATATGGATGGGGGGAAGAATGGTGTAAATTCACTCCTTGCAAGCATCAGAAGTTTTCTCCTAAGCTTTTGCAACTCACAGCTGAAAGCCTGACTTTTGGTACATCTTCAGAACCTTCTTTTTTTAGAGCTGTGAGAGAAAATAGGTCCTTAGAGTGTTTGAGAGAGAGGTACTGGGAGATGCAGGGGAAAGCCTGTCTACCCTGCACCCTTTGATCCATGCTGTGACCTCTGTCCTCCAACCCCTTGCACATGAAAGGGAACTGGCACAGGAGAGGGCTTCAGCCTGCTGAAGAGATGGAGAGCAGGTTCAGACCCAGCAGGGTGCATTCTCTTTCCTCCTGGAATTCTCTAGAATGAAATCTGATGGCATATTTTTAAGATAACTTCTCTCAGTAAAAAAAACATGAAAGGGATAGGCTGGAGGTCTGGTAACTGGCAACTGCCTTTTTCTGACCAAATCTTACAAATCCTGTCTGGAAAGCATCAGCAGGGAAGCTGAGTTAGGAAATAGTTATGTTAAAAGGAAATCAGAAGCACAAAATCCTTGGCTTTTATTCAGTCTCTGTGGTGAACAGGCATGAATCAAACTCGAGGGTTGCATCCAGCATGGCTGTGAAAAATGAAATCTCTAAGGGCCATCTTCTTGGTGCTTTATGTTTTGCTGAAAGCACCACAGAACTATCAGTCTGTGACATCAAATAAACCAAATTTCATGAGCTACTGCGGGATTTAGTATTCAAAATGCCACATTCTGAGTTACCGTGAAGATTCAAGGAGGACAGAAAAGGCTTTCCAAGAATAAGAACTCCAAGAATTTTAAAAAGAGTCTTTAAAAAGGATTGTAGAATGCCTCCTGCAGGCTGTATAGTGGGAACAATCAACACAGAAATTTACCCTGAAGTTGAAACATCTTACTTTCCATGCTCTATTAGTAGCTCCCTAGAGAGAAACTGATGGATTATGTATTTTGAAACACAACTCTGAGACACAATAAACTTCCCAAATTTCAGAAAAGTCTCACACGCCCACTTTGACCATTACAAGTCACTAGGAAGGCATTCCAAGTTGGGCAACAAATAGGCACATAAAACCAGTCTTATATAGGTCAGTAATTCTCATGCTGTCTGCTTGCTGACCTCTCTTTGACTCACATCTATGCTGATGGGAGCATTTTGGATTTCCAGAATTAAGATTGTGTCAGTTTCAAGCCAACTCAAATGAAACAGATGGAATAAAATAGCAGCACTTACTGCATTATTTTTGTTTTTATCTGTTAACTCTGGGACATTTTAGAGGACTGCCTACATTCCGGTTTGGCCAGTGATTCCATAATTTTCAGGTCAGAGAGATACAACAAATACTTTAAAATTCAAACTTCTGGGTATTACTGTTTCCCAGGCTTGTGGGTTGCAGGTTACAATATATACATTATATAGATACATTTTATACTAAGGTCCAATCTAGAAAGAATATAATTTTACTGCATTGTGAATAGATCTGGCTCAGCCTTGAACAAAGCTGGAGATTTGTGTAGAATTCTTGCAAATCTACACGTGCACCACACTTGTCATGGTGCATTAAAAAATGTAAATCAGAGAAGACACAGTACTACCACTGGATGTCCTCTGACTGTTAAAAATATGCTGAAAATCTCACATAGACAAAGTCATATTCCTGAACAAAAAGCCAGAAACACCAGGGCAAAACTTCAAGTATGTTTCAAAACAACACTCAAAAATTCCTGGTTTGCATAATTTGAGTTTTAAGGAGACCTTTAATGCTTCACTCCAGATTCTGTTTTAGTGGGTTGAGCAGAAAAACCCCAGCAGTTCAATTGTTCATCTGCAGCAGTCAAAAGTCAGGCTGCTGCCCAGTGTCCATGGACATCCATGGCTGGAAGAGCAGTCTTAGCTGAGCTCCTGCTGCCATACTCCCCTGGTTCAAAGCAAATGCCTTTTACAGCGCTGGAGGGCTCTGACTATTGTTTCTTGTCATCTTACAGTTGCTCTGGAAGTCCTCTACAATGGTGGCAGAAGGGGGTCAGGAAAGGGAGCAGCTCCAGCTGCTGTGAGAAGAGCAGACCCTGGAGGGGGCATTGAAGTGCCATGTTCTGCCCTGCTGTTCCTCCCCATTACCGAGTGACTGGGGACACAGCCCTGGAAACAGCAGCTTCCTGACACTGCAGACAAGGTTTTCGTTTTAACACATGCCTGCAAAGTGTGGCCCTGTGCTTGCCTTCCCTCTTTTCCCCTTTGGGACCCAAACTAAAAGACAGTTATGAAAAAATGAAGGTTTGGGCTTCACCTTGCCCGCTTAATTTCATCCAGCCTTAGGGGTCAGGACCAAGGAAGAGAAGGTGCATGCTGAAGGATTTCACTGAGCTACAACCACAGCCTTGGCTTCTGGCAGAGGCTGTGAGCACAGCTGTCCATGGCACAGGGCAAGGAAGGAAGGAAGAATGACAAACATCTTGGTCCCTCTCTGGCAAGAGATTTACTAGAACCCAGACAGTCCGTTTATTATCCATACAGCTATATGATCTCTTTATTGCAAGTTAGAGAGGAAAAAGGAAGTCAGTGCTCCAGCTGGGCAGGAGGAACAATAACCATGTCCATGTGTTCTTTGAGGGGCAGTTGTGGTGGTGGAACTGGCTGGTAGCTGTCTGGTGGGGACATCACCTGGCAAGGCCACAGGAAGCTGCATTACCACAGTGCTGTTTGAGCAGCTGTAATCTAAAGCTCCCCAGTGCAAGAAGAGAAGATAAACCCTCCAAACTGTCCGTGAAAGGACACGTCTCCACCCTTTTGGTTTTGTGCAGCTTTTTTGCCAGCCAAGTCTGTGAATGTCGGGGCCTCATCTTTTTCAAAAAGCAGTGAATTCTCTTCCACTCCCTGTGATACATCCCTTTCAGCAAAACCAAACCAGAACAAAACACAAGAAGCAATTAAAGGCTCATGCTGCAATCTCTTAAAGTTACAGTAACTGAGTTATGCCTTGTACTGTCTCAGGGCTTTTATTATTTTGAAAAAAGATGCCCTAGAAAAACGCAGCAATTCTGAGAAAATGTTCTTCTGTGTTTCGTTTTTTTGTTCTGTTGTTTTTTTTTTCTTTTCCCACCAACCTCCAAACTTCACTTGTAATCGAAAAGAAAAAGTCTTATGTGTAACTGACTTCAGAGGGAACACCCCCAGGCTTTACACTCTGTAACTGAAGAACAAATCAGACTTAAAACTGCACATAGGATTTTTTTTATGCTTAAAATGTGTTAAAATAATCTTTGAAATTAAGAACTGATGGCAGCAGCTACATACAGTAAACACACTGCTTTACTCTGTGTTTAACCCCCACAGAGGGCGGATCTATCCCTGGTTCTGAGAGAACACCATGTAAATTCAACAGTGTGATTTCGAGCTACATGCCTCCTTCATCAGGCTGCTTGTGGTAGCTCTATTCATGAGCAGAGAGAAGAGGGTGGATGGTCTGCATAAGCATTTTGAGCTAATGTGCCTAAATTTTAAAGTGCCTTTTAAGTGTGTAAATTAGAAAACCTATAGCAAGAGAACAACTGCTGCAAATGCCAGAATAATTTTGTCTTGGAAAGAGAAGAAGTAAAACACTGTCTCCACTGATTTCCTCTTTCTTTTCTCCCATTAGGAGAACAGAAAGATGATTGCAGGTTGATTCACACTGTTCTGATTTTTTTCTTTCAATTCTTATTTTTAGATTCTACCCAGGATTAATGGCTGTTCATCTGACCCACAGTAATGGGAGCGGCACAGAGCAGAGTGCCAAATGTGAATCAGGATGGGCAGGGAAGGAAGGGGGGAAAGGGGAAGGCCACAGTAAAGAAATTCTGCCTGTTTGCCACTGTGGACTATGAAAGAAGCATAAAACATATTTTCCCTCAAAAAAACCCCCTCACTGCTCCTCCTCATCCCCCTTTGCTCATGCGGGAAAGAAACTAACCCTTTCTCTGCCTTGTCTCATTTCTGTTTCGTGACTGAAGAACTTGGAGGATGTGACAGCAAGAAAAAGGGAGCAAGCTGAATCTCAAATCAGGAGACTTACTTTGAAACCCTTCCAGACACCATTCCTTCCTGAAGGGGGTCTAATTTTTTCTAGGTTGCTACTGCTAATATTTTAATAGAGTTATTTAAATCTCTTATTTGTCCAGTTAAGTTGGGGGAAAAATACTCTCCTTCCTAAACATGAGCAAATTTTTGCCTGTGGCCAGCCCACAAAGAAACCCCCAGCTTTCTCACCATCATTGTAGCTGGCTTCATCTACAGCAGCAAAGATGCTGACAGGCGGGGTCCCCCGAACTGGGTGGCAGCCACATCGTGATAAAGGCAGCGAGTGCTGAAGGTACTGACTACACCGGTAATGGGGACACACAGAGACCCTGCCTATGCTCACACACCCACAGAAAAGCTCTCCAGTGAGACTTGTTCTCTCAAACCCAGCTGCTGCCACTATGGTTTCAGTGTATTACAGCAGCTTACTCCAGGATACCACCTTAGGTATGTTTACTATATGTGGATGGGGTTGTTTATTCGCAGCATCCCAAACCCTGCTGTATGTGCTTTAGCTTTGTGACCAAAACAATGCTGATAACTCAGCCATGTTTAAGTTATTGCTGAGCAGTGCAAGCAAAGCATCAAGACTTTCTTTGTTTCTCATTCTGCCACTGTAGCAAGTGGGCAGGGGGAGGCTTGGGAAGGGAAGAGCTAGGAAAGCTGAACCCAAAGGTATATTCTACACCCTCAGTGAAGAAGAGTCCACAGAGGTTTCTCTATTTCTGTGTATTTAAAACAAAAAGGCAAAACTGAATGGTAATCTGGAGCAGACAGGGAGGGTTTCACTGAAAATGACTGCCCTGTGATACACCTCATGAAATACACAACTCTTGAGAATTCATGGAGATCTTGTCTGGAGTTCCTCCCTGTTTCCCAGCACAGAGACAAAAAACTGAAGGCCACTGAAATTAACAGCTGTGCTGTCCCCACAGCACAGGGGACACAGGTCAGATTTGTGGATTGTGCTGTAAAGGGAGAAGGACCTCTAGACAAGGAACAAATTAACAATCTAAGCTAGGCTGGCTGGGAGAGTCCAGTCAAGTAAGCAACCCCAAGCACATTCAGCACAACCAAAGCAAAGGCTGTGAGAAGATGACCCTTTTCATTTGCTTATATGCTAATTACAGGACTCTGAAAAAAAAGGATAATCCCTCTGCCTATAAAGTAGCAATGCAAAATAGTACTCTTGACAAATAATAGCTATATTTAGACAATTATATTATTAACCGAAATAGCTGTAGCCAATTTTAAAAATCCAAAGGGAAAAGGGTGGTGCCAGGCCATATGTGTCACAAATGACATCTGAGTGACTGACAACTTGAAAATAAATAATCTTGGAGAGTTACTGGGATGATTGAGCTTCTTCAGCGCTTACATACAAGAAGTACAAAATCCCCTCTTGTGTTACTCTGGAGACCTTATGTCACTAGCCCTAACACAGGCCTGTACTTTCCAAAAGGCTACAAATGACAAGTTACTAACCCCTAAATTCAAAAAAGGATTGGCCTTCCTAACCATGTGCAATTAAGCTCTTGCCAATTAGCTGCATGAGTCATCTACAGCATTGGCCTTGCAGCACCAAAGGGGACAGGAGCAGTTCACAGCACGATCACCGCAGGATGAAGAGCTGAGCTCTACCACACACAAGCTAAACCCCATCGTGGTCACACAAGCACCCACCCCATGTGCAGCAGGACCCACTGGTTTCCTGCCCCAGCCA
This sequence comes from Turdus rufiventris, assembly GCA_013186435.1. Lineage (NCBI taxonomy): Eukaryota > Metazoa > Chordata > Aves > Passeriformes > Turdidae > Turdus > Turdus rufiventris. The sequence goes on along the minus strand of PYHW01009182.1, from coordinate 1,094,482 downwards.
GGGGCTGCAAAGGGCAGGAGCAGCAGTGCTGGCACAAGCACAACTCACTGCTGGTTGCGTAATGTAGCTACACCTGAACCACTGTGAATCATACCTGGCTTAGCATCCCCGCTCAAGACTTGTCTTGAGAGAAACCATCACAGACCAGAAGGTTACTGGGTGTTTAGACTGAAAAGGACCAACACTTCCTGTGCAAAGAGCTAACATTGTCTGCAACCAAATACAGACCAGAATTTTATGCAATATGAGAGCGTACGCTCTTTATAAATTAAAATCCTAGGGCACACTTTCTGAGAAGCAGTTTCACAAAACTAGAGCAAATGGGAGTCAAATCAGGCTGAAGGCAGAACATACAGAAAGTTGCTGACATCTGCAAACAGTTTAAGACATTTCCTAAATGCCTACAGTGTTACAACCATGGAAATGGGCTAGATAAAAATAACTCACAACACAAAAAACCCAACAGCTGGGCTTACCAGGGAAGTGAAAAAACAAATAAAATGTTATATAGTAAACTGGTACGTGAAAAAGGAAAGAGGAAGAGATAATAAGAAGCAAAAAAAGCAAAAAACCAAATATTATATAGAGGAATCAAGAAGATATCAGAAAAAAATAAAGGCACATAAACTCAGAAATCACATTTTTAATTTTTTAAAGCAGATTATGAAAGATGAATCTTGAACAATAAAAACTGTAGACTCATTCATAACAATATGACAGCAGCAGAAGTTATTCAGTAAATGTTTCCGATTAGCACACAGGTAAAAGGCTGGATGATCTGTTTATGATGATGATAATGAAATAGATTCCCACCACAGCAGCCCCTAGAGAGGGGATGTTAAGCAGCAGATAAACGATTCTGGGCGATTCAGATTAGTTGCTAGAAATAAACTTGTCTCAGAAGGTTTATAGAGGTAGCCTTGGAGCTGCTACTGCATCTGAAGCAGTTCTTGGCCCCTGGGGAAGGACCAAGGACAGGAAGAAGGCTCCTACTGGGCTACTATTTGAGAATGGTAGAAAGTAATTACAGGCCAGTTGGATGAGTTTCCAGTATTTTGCAGAGAATGGAACAACTAATATCGGTCTCAATTAATACTGTTTTTCAAAGCTCTGTAATTAAAGTCAATTAACTTGGCTTTAAGGAAAATAGATCCTGTCAAACTAATTTGATATAATTTCTTGCAAAAATTACAAGTTCACTTGATGAAGGCAGCATCGCTAACAGTATTACAAATCTAAGTCGTTTGACTTGTTCTGTAGAATATCTTTATGAATGCTTTGAAGCCTATATGGAATGTCTCCATCTGCACATGGGGACCAGGACTCCACTGGTAGAGAGCACCGTATAAGATCAGGCTAAAACCTTAAACCTATTTTATACTGGAGTCACTTTTGAGTCCACAATCATATTAGAAGTATTAAAAAACTGATAAATTAAGGAAACCAAAGTGTAACTGTAAATGGGAAATTATTTATTAGCAAATAAATGGGTTTCTATTGGATTTCACAGGCATTGGTGATCATCTCTTTACTATTTAATGGCCTTAGCAGTGACCTGGATTAAAGTTAAGTAATTTTGGTTAGACACAAGGCTGGGAATGGCAGAAAACAAACCACAAAAGAACAAGCCTGACACAGAGCAACTGGGGTATGCAGAAAAATGGGAGTAACCAGTTTAGGTGTTAATATGGCCAAGTACAAAATCACCCTGTTAGAATGAAGAATCCAGGCCATACTTACAGGATGAGAGGGAGAGAGAGGACTCTATCCTCCGAAGCAGAGACTGAATATGAGACCCGGGGTCCTGGGAAGCAATCAGCTCGACATGAATTCCCCACGCAAGGCTGTGGCCAAAAGGGCTAATGCGAGCCTCAGCTGTACAAACAAATGAAAATCAAAAGATGAGTAGGTAGGTTACGGTGACGCTGCATTTGGTTGTTGTTCCTCTGCTCCGTGAATAATGTATCGGGTTCTGCTGCTCCATTTTACAAAAAAACTGTTGGAGAAACTGGAAGAGTGTTTAGGGAAGAGAAATTAAATAACTGAAAACACTGGGCCACAGAAGGCTTTGTTATAAGCAAAAATTTTAGAGGGAATTTTGTTATTTTGTTCGTGGTATAGCAGTATTCTTACACTGAATAAATTTGATAACAGCAGGCTCTGATCTAGCAAAGGTAGAAATTACATCGGGACTGAAAATTATTCCAATCCAGGCTGTGAACAGGCAAGTTTGTTCTGCTTGTTCAGCAATGATGTGCTATGGGCAATTTGGGCAATTCACCAGTAATTAACCCTTTGCATCACAGGTTATGTGGTACTGCCCAGCTCTGCAAAGTTGTGAAAGTAACTGGGCTCGATTCAGAAAGGATGCAGGCTCACGTGGCTTGGGTTAATTGTTACAAAGCAGGAGCTCCTGCAGGTGAGCTGAGTGGTCACTGTGTCACACTATGCTTTGTGTTGCCACCAAGAAACTCTTCTTCTCCATGCAAGGGTGTTGATCCCGGCAGCCTTCGCTCACAGTTTACAAAGCATCTCTGAGGAAACCCCAGACTTTTGGGGATGAGGTGCCATCTAAGTACGGATGACACCCAATTGTTCACCTTCTGCAGGATCTGCAGGCAGCCTCTCTCAATTCCCAGCACCTGGCTGCACACAAAACCTCCCTGTACAAAGCTTCTCACACTGAGATGCCAAGGAAACCACTTTTAGGAAACCAATGGGTGCTGTTATGGCTTTGGTACTGAGAAAGCACCAGTGGACTCCTTGTTTCAGCAATTCACTTCATCTGCTGCCTGCCACTGGGACCTTGTCCCAGGGATCTGGCTGGGATCTCATTCCAGCACACTCTGGCCACAGAAGATGACATCTGATGCTGCGGAAAAGAGTCCTCCATACCTCACAGATATTTCCTTTCCCAAATTCATCCTTTTAGGATGAACTGGTGGACTAGCTAGCTTCTTCAGGAAAACAAGTTAGATCCTTTAAGCAGAATGAATGCATATGAGCACTACTCCTGCAGGAACCTCCCAGGTCACTCAGGACACCTATGTGTCTTCCCCTTCCCTTTCTGCATGCCAAGGGAACTGGGTGCTGCCAAGAAAGCTTCTGGCTACCTGTCTCAAGGCTGGGGTTAGGCATTTGGGCTCCTGAGGGCCATGTGCTCAGCTGTGGGGCCCTCGTGACTGAACTTGCTTCATCTCACAGACTGCCAATAATTAAATTTGGTGTTTTTTAAGGAGGCAGCACAAGCTTTTGTGCATGCTGTCTATCTTGACCTGGGCCTTTGGCCAGAAAATATTAATCCTATCAATGTGCAGGAGTAGGAAGGCTGTAAGTGTTTGATTTGTGCCAGTTGCTGGCATCATCTCATTTTAAGCTTCTGGAATGAACCCATTTATGACTGAATGCTGCAGTGTAAATTCGGCAAATAAAACAGATAAAATAATCTCAATTACTTGAGCTCAGGACTAGTTCACATATGCCACTCCAGAGATTTAGAAGGCGTTATTTCATACAAACATCTAATTAAATTTAATTATGGTTCTACAGTTATTTTTATGTTCAACAGTTGGAAAAAATGTGTTTTTCAAACTTTTGGTTACTCTCAGTAAGTGATGCCTGCTAAAACACAGCACGCACAGCATAGTAAAATCTTGGTTGTATGTCACAAACATAAACATCTTGTCTTCAGTAAATGTGTAGTACAAATCTTCTGCAGAATGAATCACAGCAAGAAAGTTTGTAAAAATTTTAGGGAGGAAAAGAGGCCATGTGGTGCGTATGTGCATGTATGTGTACATACATTCTCACACCCCCCACCACTTCAGCTCTGCTATACCTGGCATTCCTATCAACAGTTCTCAAGACTCAAAACTGTGATTGGCAACTCTTCAGTCTCTAATAGAGCAGAAGCTTAGGGAAAGCTGATTGAGGACAAGGTTTCAGAGGTACTAATAAAGATGAAGCAAAAAGTACCATTTAAACTGTGCATTTTTGCACCTTTATACTTTCTGTCCTCCTGGATGCATTTTTCCCTCTCTCCCTCTGGCACAACCCCAGCTACATCCTACAGCATGAGGATGTTCTGTTAAGCACACATGCAGTTGTGCTTTTTAAACATTGTAAAGGCTTATGTCAAAAGATGTACCAAGGATCACAGAGGCCAGACTCCAGAAATAAAATTTTACAGATGAAGTAATCATGATAATCTTCCCAACTATAAGCCATAAACACTACATAGAAGCAAAGAGCTTTAATACATGGATTTAAAAACATCTTTTTCTGAAATATTGCAAAATAAATCAGATGCAAGCCTTTTTCTTTTATTCTAGGCACACAGACACAGAATTAAATGGGAGAATGTGAAACTAACCATCCCATCTGCCTCTGTAATTCACCCAGACTAGACACAGAAATGCTATGGAATTTAATGCAATGAACCCCAGAAGTGTCACTTTCACAAATCTCAAGAGGCATCATTGACCTGAGGCTGGCTGCAGTTTCTGCCCCAATTCCAGTTTAATGTATTCCAGTCTGACCCTCAAGCGACAGTGCTGCTGGAGAACACGCTAAGAAACAAATGCAGGCAATTGCTTTGACATAATTCTTTTGGACGCAGGCAGATCGAATGTGCTGATGTCAACAGAGACCAGAAAAGAGTTTTATCCAATCTCCTTTCCTCACTTAAGAAAACAATGAGAGGAAACAAAGCACAGCCCAAACCCCAGACAAACACATGCCCACCTCCCAGCAGCAATACATGCTATCTAAGAAAGGGAGAACCAAGACAAACATTTCTAAAGTAGTATTTGTATGTATATATAGCATTTCATTTATAGCATAAATTTACACGACTTGTGTATATAATGGGCTCTCTGCACTTAACATTCATGAGACATCTGTCCTATACAAGATAATAATTTAAAATCCCACGAACAGCCTAATGCAGTCCTCTATGGCCATGGTACCTTCAAAAGAGTTCCCAGCATAGTTCCCTCAGCTTAATGTAAACCACTCTTCTTCCCTTTCTCACATGCTTCTAAAATTTAGGGTGCTTCATGGACCTGCTTTCAATATAATTATCAGGACTATACCTTCCTGCCTTGCCACTCAAATATCCAAGCTCTAGCATGCTCTGAGGCTGCATAGTTTGAAGTCAGAGAACATTGAGGCAACACTGACTTTTTTTTTTCTGCACAGGGACAGCAAGAAGAGAAGCTGTGCCTATTTTTTTCCACTGGAAAGATGAATTATGATAGGAACCAGATCAAGGATGCCACAATGTCTATCCTGAGAATAAAAGACTAAGCTAAAGATTTTCTTCTCCACTTGGTGATGTTGCTCCTGAAATGACTTCTGTAAAAAAGAGGAAGACCCACACATCAATGATAGTTTTTCAGAACTCACCAGGGAAAATACCAGGGTTGAATGTAGCTGATCCCTCAACTTTATACAATAAAAACCAAACAAAAAAGCAGATCCCAAGCTCATTTCCTCCTCTCTTTTTTTACTTCCTTTCCTAAGAAAGGCTTCCAGCTCTGCTATTTACAGTTTTTCTTTTCTCCCAGTCCTCCAGCTCCTCCCCCATCAGTCCATACAGAAAGATTGTCTGCAATGGTATAACGCAAAAACCAGATGAGATACTTAAGGCTTCCCCTTTCTGTGTGCCTGGAGTGCTTCCAGGAAGAGAAAGTCTTGTGAGGATTCTCACTTTGCTCTTCTGCAGCTACTTGTGTGGGTCACTCTACCACAATAAAAGCCTGCATCTGTTATCTGACCATGATTGAGAGACAGATAGTTACCATTTTTAATGTCCGTAGGAAGTGTGGTCTGAGAGAAGCGTGATCATGTGTAACAGCCACTGAAGCTACTTGATGAGGAACATTAAACCACCCACACACAAAGTAAGACCAGACTTTTGTCCTTTGTCTACTGCCTTTTATGTGACCTGCCCCCAGAATGTGGCCACAAGTTGTGGTCCACAGCTTGGCTGAGCATCAGAAGCTGCCAAATCTTTTAATCTACGTTGAGACCTGCCTAAGAGTCACAAGGTTCAGGCAATAAAGATTTTAAGGCCACCAATCATCAGGAATTATAAACAAATTAGTCATAAAATCATAGAGTAGTTTGGGTTGGAAGGGACCTTAAAGACCATCTTGTTCCAACCTCTTGCCATGGGCAGGGACACCTTTCACTAGACCAGGTTACTTAAAACCCCACCCACCCTTGCCTTGAACACTTCCAGGAATAGGGCATTCACGACTTCTCTGGGCAACCTGTTTCAGTGCCTCACCACCTTCACAGTAAAGAACTGTTTTCTCATATCTCATCTAAGCCTAACTTGTTCAAGATGTTTCTTAATGGCATGGGCAGTGAGACCAAGTGCACCCTTAGCAAGCTTGTGGATGACACCGAGTGGAGGGTGGCATTGACACGCTGCGGGGGAAGGGATGTCATCCAGAGGGATCTTAACAGGCTTGACAGGTGGGACTGTGCAAACCTTGTGAAATTCAACTGCAAGGTCCTGCACCTGGGTCAGGGCAATCACCAGTGTCTGTACAGACTGGGGGATAAGGAACTGAAAGAAGCCCTGTGGAAAGGAACTTGTGGGTACAGGTGGATAAAAAATTGGATATGAGCTGGCAACATGTGGCTCCAGCCCAGAAAGCCAGCTGAAACTTGGGCTGCATCGAAAGCAGTGTGGCCAGCAGGTCAAGGGAGATGATTCCTTTACTCTGCTCCTGTGAGATCTCACCAGGAGTTCTGCATACAGCTCTGGGATCCCCACCACCAGACCTTGGCCCTGTTGGAACAGGTCCAAAGGAGGGCCATAAAGATGATCAGGTGGATGTAGACAGGCTGAGAGAGTTGGGGTTGTTCAGCATGGAGAAGACTCCAGAAAGACCTTAAAACAGTCTTAAAGGAGGCTTACAAGAAACATGAAGAGAAACTCTTTACCAGGACCAGTAGTGACTTTTTAAAAAATTCAGTTTTCAACTGAAAAAGGGTAGATTTAAACTGGATAGGGAAGAAATGTTTACAATGAGCGTGGTGAGACACTGGAAGAGACACTGCTTAGAGAAGTTGCAGGTGTCCCATTGGTGGAAATGTTTAATGTTTAATGGGATTTTGAGTAACCTGGTCCAGTGGCAGGTGCCCCTGTCCAGGGCAAGAGTGTTGGAGTAGATGAACTTTAAAAGTACTTCCAATGCAAACAATTCTGTGATTGCTAATTCTGTTACTGAATTGGATTCTCACCTCTGTGGTTCCTATTACAAAACACAGCTGGTGCAGTTCATTCAGCTGGGACTAAATGGTGCTGTAAGAGAACCCATGGAATATGGGTACAAACCCATATCGCTGCAGACAGAGATAAAGAAAGCATGTACACTAAAGGATAAAGGCTCATGAAGAAGAGGGGATTAAGATACCCACATGGTTCTGTCCAAATGCACAGATGATACAAAACGAAAAGCAAGAACCAAGTGCACTCCTACCTTTACATTGCCATTTGTATAAAGAGTCAGTCTATTATTTCTTCCACATTGTGAAGCCATAGCCGTGAGGACAGCAGCAGTTATGTAGTTCATGGTCACTATCTTTTCAGAGCATGAGAGATCTGATCATCTGCAGTCTTCCAATACTTCCCTCCAAACATGCTCCTCTGACTCCAGTTTTCAGCAACAGCAGATAATTTGTTGTTTGGCTATTGCAGGCTGCTACAATATTTTTACAACAGGAAATGTGTGTTCCATACGTAAGAAGACCACACTTACAAGAAATAATGCAGGAAAGTGATCTAATTTCTCTTCTGCTTCCTTCCTTCTGCAGTGTGCTGCATCAAGATGTTTGTTCCAATACAGAGATACCAGTTCAAGGCCAAGATTTTATTTACCCTGATTGTACAAAACAAGCCAGCACTTAAACTGCAGCTCAAACACCTCAAGCTGTTGTGCTCAATTCATGTTCATCTAAGTGATTTTGGTAAGTGGGCTTAAAATTTCTCTTTCCAAGGTTACTGAGCCTGTCTTATCCACAGCTGGAGACTTGTATGTCAGTACTATAGATTTAAAACTCCTGTGCATAAAGAACACTTTCCAAAGGTGCAAACAGCAGATCAAGCGGGAAGTATCAATTTTGAAGTGAACTTCAGAATTGCAGACTGCAAGAAAACGTCCATTGTGCTGCATTTAGGGAAAAGAACACATCTTCACTAAGCACTGCACCAACCCATGGATGTTACTAGCAGCTACCACTGCTGAACAAAGAAATCTGACACTTCTACACTTCTCTGCTTTTGGAAAACCAGTTTTTAATATAGGAAGTCTGGGGTAGCCTTTTAAGAGAAAACTTTAAAGCATTTTCCTATTTATTACTGGGACTGGGACACGTATATAATATATTATAAATGGCCACATGCTACTGCCTCCTGTCTGCAAGCTAAAAGCTGGCAAGAGACTCTACAGTGCTACAGGGCCAAATCTGCATCAGGCAAGTTGTTGAATTTGGGCAGTTATGAACCCCAGCAGATTCACAAGCTGACTGGTCAGTGCTGACTGCTCAATGCCAAAGTTCTTGGAAAGGGATAAACAGATGAGTCAGGAAAGAACATAACTCTGACTTGGATTGCATAGATGTGGAAATAACATCTGAGTTAATTTGTTCTCTATCTTCCATGCTGAAAACTATCAGTCCATTAAAACTCCCCACTGAATCCTGCATTTTTTTGTGAGCTAACAGGACAAATTCTTTCATATTAAGTGTTAGAGAGGTATTTTAAACACAAATAAAATCAAGGGATACTTCTAAAAGTTATGCTTGTTTTGCTTATGATGTCAGTAGTGTACTCTTCTGGTGAGGCAATAGTCTCTGAAATGCAGGAGGTTTCCCTACGGCTGGGCTGAAGCCTCTGCTTTTTGTTTGCATTTGGGCACTTAACCATCTTCCCCAAAGATGAAGCATGAAAAACGAGGCTCCTTGTTTCCTTTTGCATATATATTTTTTCAGAGCAGTTTTTCGGACACCAGGAGCATAAATGTAAGCAAAAGGAAAGAGTCCCAACCTTTGTCAGCTTCCCAGAACTGTATTTTGTGCGCTGGTGCTTTTGTTTTCTTGCAAGTTCAGCACTGCTTTAATGGCAGCACCCTGGATTCCCCCTGCCCCCAACAAGTGATACATATTAGTACATCTGTTTTCTCTGTAAAGTCTTTCTGCATTCTTTGCAGGGCACAGGAAGGATGTGGGCTCCTTTTCACATTCAAATGAGGCAAATTAGCCTTTGCCTGGTTCCTTCAATGTAATGCTTATTTTACATTTAGGCGTGAGAAAAAGGGAGGAAATAAACCCCAATATGTTAGGTGGGTTACATGTCCCATTTCGGTGCAAGCCTCACTGAGCCTTATTTTGTGAACTGCTTTCCACAGGACATGATTTCAGGATGATAGTTTAATTAGTTCAATAGTGTAATTATGTAAAATGACCAAATAATCTGCACAAATAAATAGCTGCCACAGATGCATTAAACACGAGAAAAAGCTAAAAATGCCAACCTGAATCAGCAAGGATCAGGCAACCCAGGGCTGACCAGCTTGAATGCAGCACTGCAGGAGAAAATCTGAGTGATCCAGGGGAAACTAAGTTGAACATGATCCAGCAATGCTCCCTTATGGCAAAGGTGGCCATCAGCCTCCTGGCTTGCATCAGGAAGAGCACTTCCAGCAGGGTGACAAATATGATCCTTCCCCTGTATCCAGCACTGGTAAGGCATGGCTGGAGTGCTGGATTCAGTTTAGGGATCCCTGAAAATTCAGGGCTCTCTTGTACAGAAGAGAGATGAACTTCTTTGAGCAGATCCAGTAAAAGGGCCACAAAGATAGTTAAGAGTTTAGAGTATCCATCCTATAAGGAAAGGCTGAGAGAGCTGGAACTCTTCAGCCTGGAGAAAAGAAGGGTCAAGATAATTTTATTACTGTGTATAAATAACTCATGGGAGGCAGTAAATGAGACAAGGCAGTGGTTTCCACTCTCTGGTGATGGGCACAAATTAAAGTACAGGAAATGCTGTTTAAACATGAGAAAAAACTCTCATACTGTGAGGGTGTTGAACACTGGCACAGGTTGCCCAGAGAGGCTGTAGAGTCTCCACTGCTGGAGATATCCAAACCCCACCTGGATATGACTCTGACACACCAGGTTTAATTTGGCCCTGGTTTGAGCAGAGGGTTGGAGTAGATGATTTCCAGATGGCCTCTCTAACTGCAGCAGTTTGTGATTCTGCCAGGTCATATGAAGATCTGCTGCACTTACAAAAATCCTCCTCTCCTTTTACAAGAGACAAATGCAACAATTCAGTAAGGTAACAAAAGCGTAGTACACATTTTACAGGGAACCGGTGTGGTTCAGATTCCCTCTTTTTTATGTTTTGTGCTCCAATCCAAGTGCTAAAGCTAAGAGATGGGATGCAAAGAAAAACCAAACAATTGCTTAGTGAACTGTGCTTTACCCCAGACAGTTAGCACTAGGTGGAAACTCAGTGCATACTCTTTGCACTACAGCAACTTTTTGCACAGTTAATGCACCCTCTGCACAAGGTAACACATCCTACATGCAGAGAACAGAAAATGAAGCAGTCAGGTGCTTCACTGACGGAAATCTCCTCAGGCAAAAAGCCCTTAACACTGTTCACAGTCATGTGCCAGGCTTGACAGGTTTTACTGACAGACCTGGAAGAAGCTTTGACACACCTGCTAATGCATGAAGTGCTTTATCCATCCCAGTTGCCATCCTCAGCCACAGTTCTGGGATGCTCCAATTTCACAGCAAGCAATGGGCTGTGTCCTTGGTCTAGAGACTTGCAGGACCCATGTCCCAAGTCCCTGTTCTGCCCACAGAAATAAGTTACTTGCTGGTGGTTCTTGATTTTCTCCCTGTTCTGACCTGAATCACATACAATGCACTTTCACCGTAGCCTGTGTGAGCAGAGCCCTGCCATAGCCTTCCACCCTTTCTGTGAGAGCCCTGAAGCCTCCTGTGACACAGAGCAGCAAGAGTTTGCACCCTCAGAGCTGACACCGTTTTTCTGACACCTGGCTGCACAAATAACACAACCAGCTACTGTTCTCACACACCTCTGCTCCAAAGCCAAAGGCATCCAAACTGCTCAGTCTTGCAGCACCACTGTGTGTGTCAGCCTAGACTCCCTTTCACCTTCCATCTCCCTCCTTAAAACAGCAGCACAAAGCTCCAACTCAGAGACCTAGAGTAAAAGATAATCCAATCTAGATTTATATCCAGACCTTCCCCAAAGCCCGAGGAGTGTGAGGCTCTAGCGACTCTCCAGCAGTAGGAGCAAAAGGGCTGCTCAATTGGACGCTGATGCCTTTAACATTGGCTTACTTAAAAGTGTTGTGCCAAAGAGGTAAGTGGAGGGCCCTGAATAATTCAGAAAGATCTCAAACACAGTGCAAATGAAAAAATACTTTAGGCATCATAGGAACAGTCAGTTTCTCTCTACTGAGGCATCCATAGCACTTTTAATCCATAATTTCCATTTTAGCCTGATAAAATAATGAGATTTATTATTCCCATCACATGTCCTCTCTGAAGATGCTGGGAGGGTGTGGGAGAGGTAAGAGAGAAAATTAGTTATCAGTCACCACTTGCCAAGAGTAGATTAAGCACTCAGGAGTTATACATTCGTGTATAAATGACTCAAGGGAGTTTCATTTATTCCTTTTCTCCTAGCTTATATTTTTTTCTTCCTGTCCTGCAGCCCTTGATCCCACTGATCTCAGTCACCACCTGCCTGCAGCAGACAAGTTGGACAGTAGCAAACAATTCTGGATTTCCCCCCCTTTCATCATGAGAATTCACTTGGACTCTCTTTCCCAGACCTCAGAGCATGGCTGATTCCTGGGAGCAGAACAGAGAACAAGAATAGAGTTAATCTTTAGCAATGTGATAAAAATCACTCTCTCACAGACAACTGGAGAGGGATTTCAACAGAGCTGTTGTGCCAAGCACCTGATAGCAAAACCTGTAACTGTTGCCAACCCACACCTTCCTGCTCACAGACACAGCTTGCTCAGCCTCTCCCCAGCACTCCTGCTTCTCTGCTAAACCCTAAGTCACCACTGAGCAAACCCTCTCACCAAAACGAGAGGCACTCTTTCCATCACAAAGACACAAGCACGGCCGCATTACGGGTGGGGTCACCTCATCTCTTTTTTTTTTTTTTTTTTTTTTTAAATAAAAGCAGATTAAACAATCAGATTGGAGAGATGGCATAGGAGGATAGGACATGTGGGGATTTCATGGCTTTGGTGCAATCTAAGAAGCCACCAAGGAGCAGGCAGGTGAGCTGAGCAGCTGGGAAAGGAGGGGAGGAGGGGGCAGCAGAAGATGTGGACAGGGCTACCAGCAGCTTGCTCTCCCAAAGCAGAGTGCCAGCTGGCAGCTACACGTTGCTGGTTGCGTGTGGGCTGTGAGTATAACAGAGGAGATGAGCCTTTAGGGGAGGAGCTGTCTGATAAATCATTAATGAATGAAAATATGAAGTAATCAGTCTGCCTGGGAGGCAGAATCATCTAATGATGAGGATGATGGACTAGGAAGCAGGAGATGAGGTTCCTATCTCACCCACAAGACCGCTGGCACACGAGCTCCTTTAGCTGTAAGAAGATAGAGCCTCTTCCTTACGGTGAAGGGCCTCTCTCTTAAAATCAACACAGAAACCCCACAATCTAGGTGCTAATAAAATTTGCAGCAATCTTTGTGGAAACTGCACCCCCAGCTTCTCTTTTGTTGCAGACAGTGCACAAAGAACCAATATCCCTTCTCAGAGACAGTCTTCACTAAACCAATTTTTTTCAAAGCAATAACAAAACTAGTACGACCTTTCAGCAGCACCAGTGGCATTTAATTTTAAATCGATTAACTACACACACAGTACTAATTACCCATGGGTGGGGTTTTTTTTCTTTTTAGCAATCAGACTACTGGCTGCAAATGTAATGGTATGTCTTTGTACAGGGACACTGCTTTCTCTGTGCTCTCTGAAACGAAGAAGAAAATGCTTGAGAAATGATGATTAAAGGGGCATTTGTGTTTATGGGGATAGCTGCAGGGGCACCAGACACATGCAGTCAGAAAGTGATGATGTTGATAGGGAAAGGGGCAGGAGGTTAGCACAGTTTCCTTTCCACAAAGACCTAGCAGAACCTGTCATACTGCACAAAATCAATACAGTCCCTGCATGAACAAGGAATTGTCAGGTTTGTACAGTTCTTGGACTTATTTGGAAAGATGCTCACAAAGGTGATTCTTGATTTTTATGAAATCTTTAATCTTTAACTGATCTCTTTCCTCTGTCTTAAGATCCCTGAACATTCAAGGGTATTGTTTTGAAATAGTATTGTTCTAAAATAAACACAATCAAGGGTATTATTTTTTAAAAACCACCAAAGACACACATGGCACAAATTGAAACCATCTAACATTGGCACATTTGTGGGATAAGAGGTGCAAGGGCTTTATTGTCCAATGTATTTAAAACATGATTTTCCAGAGTGAACTATGCACAGATTGCTGCAGAAACCATAAACAGAAGACACATATGGCCATGACAGAGACTATGTTTATAGAAACTCAAACAAGCACCTGAGCAGATCTGTGGTTTTAAACTCCATACCTATTTGTGGTATTGAAGTCCAGCTTAATTATTCTGGCAAACATCACTGAGCCACGACAAGTTTATTACAGTTTATGGAAGAACATGCTCAGGCAATTTTACAAGGAAATTGCCTGTGTCTAATCTAATTGCTAAGAAGTAGCTAAAATTACATTAGTCCTGGAAAGACTAAGAAAGAAACAGGAAGCTCCAAAAGGTTCAAGAGGCATCACAAGGCTGTTCCTGTAAATCACAGCATTGCAGATTTGAGGATGAGATCCCTGGAGAGGCTCCCAGTCACAGTCAAGCACTGTTTTCCACCCAGAACAAACATAACACAGGTGAGATGACTTACAACACATAAAAGTATGATTTCTCACATACTTAAGCCTTCTTCTGGTTACTGAATACATTTACATAATAAGTGGGGTTTGGAAATTACCCACTGGTGAGATAATACAGATTTAAATGATCTGCAGTGTCAGTTTCTTCTACTTGCAAGCTTTAGCAGCCCTTGGAAAAGATTTAACTGGGCTCCATTGAAGAATCCCATTTCTCAAGATTTTGTTTAATCATAAGATAAGCAACACCTATAAAATTTAATAATTGGATTAGGATGGCTTAGATGTTTCCAGACTCTTGCAGGGTACTGACATGTAATATCAGAAGGAATTATTGCTGTAAATTACAGAAAGTTTAATTGGAGGTTGCTGGACATGTCAAGCAAGCTACAGTCAAGCTTGTTAACACAGTAAATGTGTCATTACCTGCCACATAATCACAGAAGTACTTTTGGAGAGTCACTTACTAGTTGATGTCATGCCAAACTAACCAAGAACAGATTTCTGACAGCACCAACTTCTACTTTGACACTTTACATGAACCACAATGATTTCAACTGGCATACACGCTGTTGTTTTGCTCATGTGCTCTAGGTTAAAAAAAAAAAATCAGCTCTCTTCACACAGATAATCTGGACTCCAACTGGTAAAATACAAGGAAGGGTAAGTTGTGAGCAGACAAAGCAAACTCCAAGGGCATTTCTCTCAGACTTTCACCGTTTTCTGGTACTTCAACCATCCCTGACTTGCAGAGCAAATTAAATTTGCTGCTCTCACTGTCCACTATCATTAGAGAGCTGTCCATCAACCACCAGATTTCTATAAGAGCTGGTTAAAAACCTGAAGAAAATATACAACTAGGGTGTCTTCTTCCTCCACCCTGGAACAGGAAAATTGTTTTATATTTTTAATTGTGCTTTTACATGTTTGTTTTTGTTTGTTTATTGTTTTGTTTTTTTTTTTTCCCTGGTGTTATATAGTTCAGGAGAGTTCTTGTCTGGGTGACAAGTAGAAGCATCTCCAACCCAGTGGAGCCTAAAGCCACACCATAAAGCTCCTGGAATTTATCCCAGACGTGAGAGATTCAAAAGAGCACAGCAAAACATTGACTACATTCATGAGTAGCTTCAAAAAGAGGAGAAATATTCTCAGAATAAAAAAAAAAGCTGAGAATTGCTGGTTAAAGTGGAAGGCAGCACTCTTACAGCTGCTACTGAAGCAGGATGGTACTGGACTCTCATAGTATTGAGCAAGAGTTTTCTTAGAGAAGAAGAGGTGGTTAAAAGTGACAGCTTAGGAACTTTTTATTTCTTTAGTCAGAAGCATAACTGGAGAAATATTTAATACAGTAATAGAAACTATTGATATTAACAGAAATACTTCATACAGCAATTAGAGGACCTCTGCAATATGAATGACTTTGAGTGCTGTCTCAAACATATGCCTCCAAACAAACCCCATCATTTTCTTTTGATTTCTGGAAACTTAGAAGTGCTGTAAAAAGGGGTCTTGTAACACCAGAGTAACAGGTCTGTTTCCCACAAAATTTAAAATTCAGGTCTCACATACATTCACCCAAATCACACATGCAGAAAAGTATGGATAAAAGCAGGTGCAAGTTGGGGGACTTAAACTGGATGGAAAAGCACTAACAAAAGCAATGTGAACGTGAGCTCTTCCCAAAGACCACTGGCTGTGCACAGCAAGCAGCTCAAATGCTTCCTCCCTCTGCCTGGAAACAGAGCTCCTTCCACAGAGCTCTTCCCAACATCCATCCACCTTCTGAAGTGTTTTCAAGCTGGGCTGCTTTTTGCCTGCTATGTAATACACAGTCCCTTTGCACAATGCTGCAAGACGTTAGGTGAAGGGTACTACACCTTTTGCTGAGCATAAACCATGTGAAACTGCTCAGAGCATGGCAGGAGCTGCAGTTTGTGCAAGATTTGCTATTGCTGATAGTAGCCAATGGCATATTCCACACACATGACCAGACAAGTAACTGTGCTGGGATAATACCCACACCACATGTACAGGATGTACACACATGGAAGGCACACACTGCACTAACACAGAAATAGTGAATACTTTAGTATCAACACACATACAAGAATTCTGTTTTACACTAGTAATGTAACTCGTGGCTTCAGCATGCTCTTATTTCCTTGGGGTGGGCAAAAGGCTGTTGCAAACAGTCTCGCAGTTCAGCACAAGCTTTCCTTCTGCTTTGTCAGCTTTGATTAGTGCTCTCTCTCTCTGTCATTTGAAACACTTGGCTTATAAACAATCTAATCCAAAAAAGAAAACGAAGACATATACTGTAGTTTACAACTGTGCCTGATAGTCCCCCAACACTATCTATTGACATACAGGAAAGCCAGTGGTTAAGCTCAAACTAAGCCTCCCTGTGTAATTACAGTCAGTTAGAGGGCAAAACTTAAGAGGAAAAAAGCATTTAAAAAAGCAAATGGAATGATCTTGGGCTTCTACAAAGGCATTTAGCAGATACTAAAATGGTCATAAATGGGTGTCTTAAAAATAGAGCAGTGGATATTGCAATGTCTTCGCTGCCAAAAAATATGCCCCTTCACTTGCATACAAATTTGTTTCCCCATGTTTTGATACATTTGGCATAATGACCATGGTCGAAAACAATGAGAAGTCTACAGCATCTACCAGCTGTCAGTCTCTACTTTCTATATGTCTAAACATGTATTTTGAGATTCCTTGCTCTATAGATAGAGCAGAATTTCCTGTAACAGATCTTTCATCAGCCTCTGTCTGACAAGAATGAAGACATGTAGTGGCCTAAATATTTCTCATCAAAGGATGTAAATAGAAGGAAATAGGGGAAAGGGGGATTATGTTTGATAGTAAATGGCATGCAGAGAGACACTAATTCCCTAATATTGAGGAATTAGCAGAGGAGGAAAAAATGGACAAAAAAACTCTTAAGTGTCACGCACAAGCAACAAATATCATGGAAAATGAGGACTTCCCCAGACTGACTATTCTGTCTAATTACAGCTGACCAGACTCAGCACCCCTCAGTAACAGATGTTAGTGACTGATGCAATCACTAGCTGAAAGCATACTGTACTTCAGTTTGGTGTAGGTTCCAAATGAAGAAAACCACAAACTTTTAACTTTGATAAGCAGCAAAAGAGGACGATAGATGACCCAAAATCCTGTTTCCATAGTGTACAACTGAAGTTTCTTTCACATAAAGTTCTCTTTCTATGTAGCATGCTAACTGCATGAATGGGAATGTTTGTTAACTGGGGATCAAATTAGTTAACATTTCAGATCCTATTTAACATCTGCCTATTTTTAACTATTAATTTTACAAATAATCTAAAATATCTCGTGGTATTTTTATCCTTCTGCCTGTAAAGTCACTACCTTTAGTTATCATGATTTTGCATAAAACAAAATACAAGGTAAGAAATGCAGTTTGATTAAATAACAACACAAAACATATGTCAGTAAATCAATGCTATCTGAAATCAGAATCAATTAGGTTGGAAAAGATCTCTGAGATCATTGAGCCCAACCTATGACCAAGCCCCGCCATGTCAACTAGACCATGCCATTAAGTGCCACATCCAGTCTTTCCTTAAATGCCACCAGGGATGATGATTTCAGCCCATTCCAATGCCCAGTCACCCTTTCTGTGAAGAAATTCTTCCTAATGTCCAACCTAAAGTTCCCTTGGTGCAGCTTAAGCTATGTCCTCTCATCCTATGGCTGGATGCCTGGGAGAAGAGGCTGACCTCCACCTGGCTATAACCTCACCTCCTTTCAGGTGGTTTCAGAAAGTGTTAAGGTTCCCTCTGAGCCACCTTTTGTCCAGGATGAACAACCCCAGCTCCCTCAGCTGTTCCTCATATTGCAGGTGTTCCACACCTCAGTGTCACTACCCTCAAGTCTACACAATCTAAAAGCTTCCTAAAAAGCAAAGCCTCCTCTCCTTCCTTTCCTGTCCCTTCTGAAGAGCTTGTAGCCATCCATTGCAGCACGTCAGTAACGCAGGCCATTCCATCATGTTCCCATGATGGTTTCTATGTCACAGCTGCCCTGGAAGGTTGTTACAGGATTCAACACCACCTTATAACATTAGAAAGACTAGTGCTCAGAACTCAGCATAGCATTCAAGATCCTAGCAGAATGAGATTTTGTATTTTTACTACTACCGTTGCATGACACGATCAAGGATGCACACAATATTCAAAGCTTTCAAGCCTTTGCCAGAGGGAAAATTTCAAAGCAGACTTCTCCCTGTCTTGTAATACTAAACGGTCTGGGCAGGAGTGACATTTACACAGTTGAATCTTTTATTGTTTTCTCTTCTTAAAAACAATAGCAGCAATATGACTTTTTATATTAGGTAGACTCCTATAGATGGGTGCTGAACAGGTATAAAGGTCACCAGGACAAACTGCTATTTATGAGAAGGCTGTATAAACCTCTGTTAGCTCTGAGGTTTTCAGAGCTAACACAAACACAAACTTGTCATGAATTTAAGCTTGCTGGATATTTTCTAAAAATCACCATTGGTGAGTTTCCTGATAACATGTCTTGGGAAGAGCTCATTATTCCAGACCAGTGGAGGCTGCAGGAATGTTGTTTCCCATTGCTAGCAGGGCAGCTGCAAAACAATGTGGAACACTCCCTAAAATAGAACTTTCCACCTCAGCTAATGGAGTATGACACCTCAAACAGTAATCTCCCCCATTACTGAGCACTGGCCTTCAGGATCCACCCATCTTAATTTTTATTTTGGAACGGGTATTGTGAGACACCACTGCAGGCATTCTCAAGACACACATTAATGCATCATCTTTACACTAGTTTCTGTTCCTGATTTTTCTGGATTGCGTCCAAGGCTTTCTTTTATCTTCGAGCTTAGCAGAATGATAATATAAATAACTCAATGTCCAAAAATATTCAGCTTTGGTAATCTGCAATGAGATCTCTCCTCCTCTACATGATCCTTTATATGCAGTTTCATTACGTTTGTGTCAGACGAGCATTTAAACAAGAGGCAGATGTAATGAGAGATGAAGAACTAGAGCAGTGTGCTTATGCCATGAGGTGGGAACAGACACATTTGTACCTGGAGATTCATACCAAAATAAGAGATCAGATGCCTATATGCAATATATTTCGTGCCCAATATAAAGCTTCACAAACAGCACAAAGAAATCTCCTAAGCAAATCCCATAATAATTAAATCCTGATACCACAGCATCCTGTATTGCACACACATGCATTCTGTCCTCCACTTAGTTTCAGCAACCTCCACTGAACCTGGCTGATAAAATAATCTCCCAAATGACTGTAACTCTAAAATCTATTAAATCCATGAAGTATTGATGAGGCAGAATTAATGTTGAGAAGATTATTTTAACCCTCTCCCTCCTCCTGTATTGCATAAAAGAAGCTATAGAAGAAAAGCACCGCTGTGGCTTGGACTGCAAAATACAGCACACTTAGATCAGGAAAATCTCCATCTATCCACATGCCTTAAACTCTACCTATAGACCTGTTTGTCATTGTGACACTTACTCCTTTAGAAAGAGTAATATCCACAGACATGGCCTTATCTGATGCCCAGAGATCATGCTCTCCTTTCTTTTGATTCCCAGATACGATCTGTGTCTTGCACACAGCATTACCAGGTTCTCTCTACAGTGTTCCTTGCTCCCTATGCTGCAGGGCTCATTAGCTGTGGGTTGAGAGCATTACCTACTAAGACCCTGTTGCTGCCTGATTATAAACTTGGCACAAACAGACCCAAGTTTGGCAATATTCTCCATGCTGGGTGTCTGCTGGGAGGCTTTTTTCCCCCCTTGCTTTGTTGCTGTTTTGGATTTTTGGCATGACGTCAGCCAAAATTTTTCAAGCTAATTCTGAAACAAGGCATGGGAAACTGGAGTGATTTATTCATGTGAAAAGCTTCTGGTCGGTGCTTGAACAGCTCAAGAGGTTTTGTGATTTGGACCATAAACTTGCAAGGTGTCAAGGCAAAATCTTTGTGTTTTGATCTCTGCAGAAAACTCCCAAACACGACTAAATTACTAACCTCTTAAAAAATAAACCTTAATTTGCATGAGCTCACTAAGGAGGTGATGCTTCCTAGCAACTAAATTCCCTGGAGATCCCACCTACAATGCTCCAGGATCCCACAATCAGTTGGGTGGCACCTGCCTGCTTGAAGCTGCAGCTACACTGTAAGTGATCAGAGCTGGCCATGAGACCAGCTGCAAGGTTGTTCCATTTCTAGTTCTGAGCTCCTGAAGGGTTGTATGGCCCTGGATCAGGTAAGTGTTTGTATCCAGGTCTCTGCTGGGAAGGAATGGGAACACAAGGTGTGAAACACGCCAGTGTGATGGAACAAGAGCTTTTATATCAACCGCACCAATGCACATACAGAAAAGAGCAACATTGATCTAACACTCCCTAAAGCAACATCTGAATTTTCAAAATGTAATGTTTTCCTTTCAACAGAGCAATTGGAAGGCTTATTATCTAGATTAAAAATATAACACAACCAATATAGCACTTGCTAAACTCTATCATGGATATTCAAGCTGCTGTAACATCACGATCCACTGCAAACATCTTTGCCATTGAGCCAGCCAAGAGAGCTGGGAAATACTGCTGTGTGAAGAGCTGTTTCATCTGCAGTTTTAACTCTCCTTCCCTATTTCTTCTCCAGGGGCTACAGTGGGAAAGACATCCACCTAGATGGCCCACTGACCAAAAAAAGATTATTAAATTAATTACCAGTGAAATGTAGGAAAATTAGAGTCTGAGACACAAAGATCTCTTCTGCAGGAGACTGGAATGTAACCTCGCTGTGTAGGGTTATCAGATTTAATAAAATGAACACAGGTATAACAATGCTTCACAGAGAGCAGACTAAATCCAATCTGGTTGGGACTGGACACATACAGTTCTGGGCAGGGGATAAATCACATTCCTCAGAAATCTTACGGACCAGATTTAACATTTACTACACCCAGCAGCAGCAACATTTACCTCTTCTGAATGAATTAGACTGGAAGAAAAGAAACAGCCTAAAACTGAAGGAATTACAAATATAGAAAATCTTGCTAAGCCCCAAATATATCAAAATGTTCAAGCGTTTCCCACAATTATCTTCCTAAGGAGAATGATAATCTTCAGCCCATAGGAAGAGATAATGAAGATATGCAACAGAAGAACACTATGAGGCACATCAGTGCCCAAATGAATGACTTCAGAAAACTAAAAGCTGCTAGAAATAGGACCAAATCACACCAGGTCAGCCCTAATTACAGAGAACAGCTAATGACTCCGGCAAACCCTCTTGTGGGTATGGCAGGATACAGGTAATAAAGCAAAAGTCCCAGCAGGTTATTTTTGTACTGAGAGCACAGATAATACATAGTTGCTGTATAACACTTTCTGTCAGAAACCTGACAAGTGTGAAGAATTACCAAGAGAAATGCAATAGCATTTTTGGTAGACATCAGGGATATAAATAATTGTACCATACAAATTGGACACCCAGGCACACATAGGGCATCACAGTCTTTCTAAAGGCAAGCAAATTTACTATGTAAAAGGATGCTGAAAGTTTGGTTTCATACAATTTCTTAATATCAAAACAGCCATTACCTGCTACTTTTTTGTTGTTGTTGTTTAAAATAAAGAGAGAAGAAAAATCTAACGGGGGAAAAAAACCTAAAATAGCAGATGAGTGTATTAGCAGAAATCCAAATTTTCCTTGATATATCTGAGCTACTGATATAATAACTGAATCCATTGTTTAAGATGTGCAGTTGCTTCTGGTCTATGGAGAAGTGTGCGAATAGGAGCAAAGCATCTCAGATTTCAGCTGAAACATCAAAAAGCCCTCAACTTGGGAAGGTATCCCTGCTCAAATTCAGAGGGAAAAGAGCCATGGACTCCCAGGCCTTGAGATACACATTGAACATCAAGGCCAATGTTTGAAGCATTCACAACTTTTCTGGGAGAAGGAAGTCTATAGGAAATGGACAAATGCTCAGTTGCACACCCGGCCCAGAAAGATGCAGGTCAGGTTTATGGCACAGCAGTCCCTCAATTCACTTCACAGTTTTATCCTCCCCTGACCTTGATGGCTGTAACCAGCTACAGGGACAGAACCCCAAACTGTACAGGGTAAGTAATGCTTAGAAATACAAAAAGTGTTGTGAAAGGCAAGAGTTTCAAGGGCAGTGTGGACTGGCAAAGAGCAGTGTGACTGTGGTAAAAAGTACAACAGAGATCACCCCAAGGTTTTCTGTCCTACATCAGTCAGGCCTCTCGTGACTCCTTGTGATGTGGAAGGGTGGCTGTTTCATGACTGCCTTCCATGGCATGTGGTCTTCCTGACCACACGTTGTGGTTAACACAAACCTACAGTTCCACACAAATATCTGCTCTGACACCCACAAGGCTGCTTGACAGAAATCTCATCAAATGAAGGGTCTTTTCACACTGTCATCAGCTTAGCTGAGGGAGTTTTAAATTCAGCCAAGATTCCCCTCCCAGCATTCAAGTATACGTCTCTGATCAGCTCTTAAATCCATTATGAATGTTTGATGTAGGGGCTGCATGACCTTTTTTAGGACTTTGATACAAGATGAATAAATAACTGCTGAGCCTCTGAGCTATGTCAAGATAAATTCAAAACATCTTCTTGATGTCCAGTACTTCTTGGATTCAGTAGGCTAGGGACAGAGGCTGGGCAAAATGGTTTCCTTGTCTTACATTTTTTGCAATTATTTTTAAGCTTTCTGAGAATTTGTAATGCCATAGGCAAACATATAGTGGGGTCAGAGATATTTCAGAGATCCTTACATAGGACAAACTCAAGGTCCCTGATTATTCTACCTCAAAATAAGATGTTGCAAAAGGTTTGAAGTGGGAAGAGTGAAAAGGACAGCTGTGAAAATGAACAAAATTCGCACTCTGTTTATGCATTTTGATGGCTGCAGGAAAACAAATTTTAGAGCAAAATCCTGAAGCACAAACCCAGCTCCAAACTACCCTGAAAAAATTCCAGGATGTTCATAACCCAGCAGTGAGAAGTTCCTCTTTTCATTGACTTACATCACTGTAAGCAAGTGAGGAAAGCTGGCAGTTTTCAGGTGCATAACTTTGTCAGCAATTCCTCCTCCACACTTCAAAATTCAACCAAGTCAAGCAGCCATGCTCTTGGAGTCTGAACATCAACTATAGGTTGAGAAACATTGCCCAAGTAGAACCTCTGTGAACCACATTGTGACTTGTTTTTTTTCCACACTAGCAGGTGTACTGCATCTGTATGACACCACATTTCCATGGAGCACATGAATCAACTTTACTGATTTTGAAGTCTTCTTCAAGACTTCCCGCTCATAGGCAGAGAAAATGCAGAGTTCACACTGACAGACAGTGAACAACAGCAAGAAGCAACAAGAAAGCACTTTTTTCACTCTGAGGATGGTCAGACACAACAGATGCCCAGAAGGGCTGTGAAGTTTCCAGCCAGCTGAATTTTGAAAATCAAGGCCCTGAGCAACATGACTTAATAGGACCTGTTTCAAGTGGGGGTTTGGACAAGACAGCAGTTTGTACAAGTTTCTTGGCAGGTTTGTGGCATTTTTTTCCAACCAGGATTATTCCATAATTCTAAGAAGCATGCTTTTTCTGTGGCTTTCCCCTTGCTGCTCTTGAGCTATGCTCTCTTACTAAGGTCAGCCACGGAGACTAGGCTGGCCTCGGCTGAAGCATCTCTGAAGGAAATTAGACAACCATCTGACTACCAGGTCTGCTGATAAACTTCTTTTTCCTTGATGTTACATAGCATCATTATTTCCAAACAGTTCTCTTCTTTCATCTGTGAACTTTGTCACAGACCCACACAAAGTTCAGCCAATCTGCAAGGAAGGACACTGGACAACTTTTAGTATCAAAATATCAGTACTATCACCAAAAGAAAACTAAATATAGATCCGATCCTCTTTTGTAGTAAAGTCACAAAGTTTTGTGGAAGTCACCACAAAAATTTCATGTACCAATGAACTCATGCTCTGATCTGTGGCTCATCTGTGGCCCTACAACCAAATTCTAGTTGTAAAAAACTGTCATTTGTATTTCTCATAGAGACATAGATGCAAACTTGTAACATGCACAATTGTCAGAAAAGCTGATCTGAAGGAAGAAAATAATTCAAAAGAATGAGCTGCAGTAGGGTTTACCCAGGTACAATGGTGCAGGACTTTTCATGAGTTTGGCCAGCTTCTTTATGAAATTTTGGGCATGACTGTCCTATTTTTCCTGTCTTTAAGAGTAAATGCTCTGCAGAAGGGTAAATGATCTACATTTAAACATCTGCTAACTAATCCAGATCTTTCTATATGATGTAACATCTGGGAGTTTTTAAATAGTAGAAAAGAACAAGTGTTCTCACAGAGCCAGTCTTTAATTTTCCGTTTTCTATCCTGCAGGCTATCTGATTCTAAAGTCTTTTGCCAGTGGAGAATAAACCAGTTTACACCTGCAATCTGCACATTTTGCCTGGAGAAAAAGCACCAGCCCAATACCCTGGTTGGCCAAGGCAAAGCAGGGGCACACAAGGAAAAGCAGGTCTTCTGCTGACATTTCTTTTCCCAAGGGTGATTGATTGGTACTATCCAGAACTGTGTATATTGAAGGTCTCTTAGAGGGAAAAGCAAGATGAGCCCACAAACTGCTCCAGATCCGCCACCTTTGTTTTTTGCAGGTTGGAAAAGCTTTCTCTGAATTACTTTCCTCGAGTTGGGACATGTCACTAATTAACTCCTGCTCTCCTCTCTCTCCTTCTACTTCAGAGTGGTGCAGCTCAGCAGCACAGACACATGATGTGTCATGTTCCCAGAGCACTGAGGACCAGAGAAGTCTGTGGGAAGCTGATGCCTCTGGAGGTGTTGCATACAGTACAGACAGACAAGCAGCAAAGCTTGTCATCTGGTATGGAAAGGAGGACAGGAAGACTGGTATAGCACACATTAACTACCTTCTTATCAGACATAAGCAAACCATCCTAGTTCCACATGGCAAGGGTGTCAGTCAGGCATTCTGGGAAGAGTGTAGAGTGACTGGACGTGCCCAGCACTTTGGGAAGTACATGCTCCCTCTGCATTACTTTTGCTCCTGATCTTTTATACAGCTAGCAAGCTTTTTTTGTACTCCTTGTTTTAAAATTAGGCCTTTTTATTTCTTCTACTCCAGGTTTTAGCTCAACCACTCTTTAGCAGAATGGAACAGCTACAAACACAATAAGCAGATGCCACTGGAGCAACTGAAAACACATTCCTCGCCCTGAGGCCCAGCATGCTGTTCTCTGTCAATGCTTCTCATACTGCGAGTGTCTGTACCAGAGAAAGAACACATATAATCAACTATATCTCAATATTTTCCAGAGCTTAAAAAAAATTAAACTGAAAAAAGCGAAAACAATCTTTTTGAAATTCCTGTTGAAAACCAAAACTGATCAAGAACAGCATCACTTACCACAATTTCCCCCCCAACAGAGCAAGTTTGCATTCACCACATTTCCTCACAAATGGCTCGAAAACATGCCCTGTAAAATAAGAGAGAAAGGGAAAAAATAATAAGTGACTGGAACACCACAAATTATGTTACACTTTCTTCTTTCTCTACTAACATTTATCACCAACTTCCGCCACTTTTCCTGGTTTAGGGAAGGAGGCAATTGGATCTGAACCTCCAGAACCAATTATTGAATTCTACTGGTATTATGCAAAATACTAAAATAATTGCAGGACTCCCTCAGACTGCTCAGACACATCACTGTCTCTGACATGATGGCTATTCAGACTTCAGGGAGACAAGGTCAACAACATGAAATGTGCAGCAGCACACAGCAAGCGTGCCAATTATTTCAGATCCAACCCTAAAAAAATTGGCCAACCCAGTATCTCTAAGTCATTTTGTTTTAACAAACTGGTTTTGGAATTGGATGCACGTAGGGTTCATGACAGCCTCTTTGTTTGAAAACTACACAAAGAGAAAAAAGGGGTTGTGCCACACTTCATTTTTAGACTGTATTAATTACTTGGCATTCTCTAGGAGAACAAAAAGGGAGAAGAAGGAAGCCAACACAACATCCAGCTTGACACACACTAGGGCCCATTTGAAGAAGATGGAGAGCAAAAGTGACAAATGCCATCATTTTGCCGACCCTGAGTAAATTTCAAATGACAGCTAAGCCTTTTTTTTCCTTGAGGCAAAATCTTTGAAAGAATAATTCGTGGAGCACAGACTAACATTTAACTAAACGTTAAAACGTTTAGTTTGTAAACTCCTAGAAGATGGAGGAGGCAAGGATTCTGCTGGTGTTCAGGGCTGGGAGTGGTAACTGTGCAGCAAACAGAGAAGAGCACAATTTTCAGTGCCCAGGTGTCCACACTGGTGAAGCCAGACTAAATTTGAACTGCTTCTAAGTCTCAGTCCCCCCCAAGTACATGGCTGAACTTTCCACCAGAAAGGTATCTGTGAAATTACTGCTGGATGAGTAACTTTACAGGTAGACACAGAAGACTTGGAGCCTTGCACTACTGATCATGAAAACCTGCCTCAGCTGCAGAAACAGCAGCTCTTGTGCCAGCACTTCTCCTGAAAGATGCTGCAGGCATAAACAGGAAACAAAAGGGGAATGGCTTCTTCAATGAAATTATTTTTACTGGTCATCATTACATAAAAAGCAGTTACGAAATTAAAATTTCTATTAAGGAATAACCAGATAAATATTCCTCTAAAACATGGAAACTGAATCACATTGCTCCAAGTCCCCATTAGAAAGCAGACATCAAGCTCAGATTTCATTTGAGTGGAGGGTTCAGGGTCGGGAGAAAAGAAAAAAAAAGCATTATTACAAATGAGAGGAGGCTGTTGTGAGAGATTTTAGAAACTGACATTTTTTAACAGAAAAGTACAAATGTAAGCATCGTCTCTGCTTGCTTTCTTCATTTAGCATTGAGAAAAAGAGTGGTTATATCAAGGAATAAAAAAAATAAACACCCCCCCTCTCCCATCACCTTTTGTACAGCTTGGCAGAGTTTATGAAAACACTGAAAAAAAAGTGGGTCTTAACTGCTTTGCTCAAACTCAGGGAAGGTGGTTATTATTCCAGTGCCATCTATTTCCCTCCCTAGCTTCCAGGCATTTGGCCTGGAAAGAAAACATCAAGTCAAGAAACTCTACTTCTGCTTCCAAACTAATTGGATAAAATCTGCATGCAGAAAAGTTAGAAGCTTAAGAAATGAGCCAGGTCCCAAACAATCCAATGACACCCCAACTTCGGATTAGCTCATTATTTTCTTCTACACCATGAGACTGATTTAATAATTTCCTCAGAGTAGTGACAAATAAGGAAACTCTGTACTCCATGCTGCTGGTCCCAGGAATGCTTGAAAGACAGGGGCTGGCACTCTTGCCAAGAGGGGTTGAACTCTCCCCAGCACTGGTGTGGTGCTTCTGGATTTCTGGATGCAGCCCTGGCAGCATTCCCTTCCTCTCTCCTTTCCTCCCTCACCCCAACACAAATGCCTGTTCAGCAACCAGCATTAAACCAAACTAGGGAAATTGTCCAGACAAGTTTGCAAAGTGGGTAAAATAAAATAAAATAAAATAAAATAAAATAACAAAGGCAGAAGTAAAAAAAAAAAAAAAAGAAAAAAAGAAAAAGTCCTGTGCTGACTCTAGGGTAAAATGGAGGAAAAGATAGAAAGGATGGACCAAGAGTACAGCTCCACTTGTTAGATAAAGCATTCCCATGTCACAGCATGGGAATGCAAGGGATGTTTTGTTAAATCCAAGGCAGACACACAATTTGCCACATCTCGAGCCTTGCAAGATCTTCAGAACTGGAAGGATGGCAGGTAGAAAACTTGGGGAAGCCTTTTGCTTGATTTTAAATGATGGTGAAAAATAAATGTGCTCTACCTCTTAGGCTACAAAGGAGAAGAGAGGCTTGGAGTGGGAGGGAGAAAGGATGGGAAGTATTTTGCTGCATAATTGCAGGTGAGGGCTGGACACAGCTTGCAGAGTAAACCAAAGATTATTCACTCTTTCTTTTTGTTCAGTCTGGGGGCCCATACAGAACTCAATTTTAGTCTTAATGATTTTCATCCTACCCAAGAATGCAGGGGAAATATTCCTTTTTCTTGAAGGCTTTGGATCATGATGCATATCTCCAAATTTTGTTGAGCACTTTTCAGAAAAGCTCTGCTCACTTTGGAGAGTACAGCATAGGAGAAGCAAAATAAACTAATAGAGGCCTCAAGGCACACCAATAAAGGCTTCTTTTACAATTAGTGTAACAAATAGAAGAGGAAACAAATGGTTTGACCAACCAGTACCCAAATGAAAGCTGTGCAAGTATCTCCTCCTACATGGTAAGATACAGAAAATCCTTAGGATACTAACGGACATGAAAAGTTGCGCTGAATCTCAGAGTGACATGATTTGAAACACTAAAGAAAAGCAAAACACTTCTGGGGGATTATCAGAGTTATTATCTTCCAGGAACAGCCTTTTCCTGTAGGCAGCCCGAGCTTCAACAAACTGCCACCTTTTACCAAAAACCCACAGCCCCCTCCTAGTGTTACATATACATCAGCAGTGTATTTATGTAGCCTTGTGGAAAAATTACTTTCTTTTTGTAAAGAAAGAAGTATTTAGTGAAACAGAATGTGGCAAGTAGCATAACTAGACAGCATTTGCGTGTTCGGTTTCATGACATTGTCTGCTTCGTGAGACAACCTCTTTTTCCTCATCAGACTTCAGATGTGTTTTTATCAGTTCATACCGGGATCAGAATTAAGCTTATACTACTGGCAAAAGAGAAATCACTGAAAACAGACATGAAAAGTACTTTTTTCTCAAGCCTGCACTCCCAAATCCATCAGCACTCAACAACTTCAAGGATCTTTGGAACAAGTGCACTGTGAATAATCCTAGACGTGAACCCACAAAACTCCTGATTGTTCATTAAAGCAAAAACTGTTCAGTGACAATTTACCCACCATTGAAAACAGATAATAACATGACTGGAAGCATAAAAACAGCCACACAGAGGGTGCTGGTCTGGTACATGTTGCAGTTCATATGAGTTTCACCCAGCTGGTAGAAGTGGCTGGTTGAAGTCATAAGTGGTCTGACATACTTTTCAAATGCTAGTAGATGCAATTGAGTTTATGGTACTCAAACACAGAAGAAAATCTACATAATTATAAACATCTGTCAGTTTTCTATTAGCAACATGCTTCTGCTGCTGTTTTTTCAAACCTCAAGTAGAAGCAGGCATTCCTGGTGCTTGGGTTGCTATTTTACTTGGCAAAAACTGGGAAGATGGAGTTTTTCATGCTGAACATTTTACAAAGGAACACGTCTGGATCACGATGTGTAACCAGTAAATGAATTGGATCCACTTTGTAAAGAAAGTGTTGGTTAGTCTCTTCAGAGTAGTAGCCTGCCTTTTTAATCTGTTTCAATGTCAGTCATGCTTATATTACAATACATCATACTACATAGATTTTGGACCACAAATTGGTCCAGAAAGTACTTTTCAGTAGTAGGTTACTAGGACTGCTCTAACAACCTCCAGTTACGCTTTTCAGATGGGTTGAGAATTCTGTCACCCAGGTCTTTGCTGACACTGCTGTTTGAACAAATCTGTGGAATCATACATGTTCAGTTTTTAATAGCGTGCGTGCAGCACTTTCCATCTATTCTCACCACCTAAGATTTGTAACCCTACTAAAACCAGAAACCAACCAACCAATCAACCCACCAACTAACCAAAAAAACCTCCAACTGACCAAGAAACCCTCTATAGAAGCAACATTGAACAGGAGAAAATCAATCTCCTACATCCTGAATTGACACAGTTTATAAAAGAACAGCACATCTTAACTTACATCAAGTAATCCTTTACTGTGCAATGCCAGATTACATATAAAGAGCCCTTATCCTGTGAACATCTGAAAGCTTTCCAAGAATAAAACATTTAAAGTTTAAGGGAAGCTTATAGGCTTGTTCTTACACAGAGACAAAAGCCTCCCTGTTAGCCTGAAACTACCCCTTTTCTAAGTGAGGTCCCAGATAGCTGGCACATGATATGAAAAAGCCTGGTCATCAACAGGCTTGGGGTGGGGAGAGCTGAGGGCAGAAAAAGTGAGCTCCCAACAAAATCTGCTCTTGCAACAAGTCCAGACACAATCCTGGACAACAGCAAAGGGAAAAAAACTCCAACCACCATCACCATTAGAAGACTTCTACTAATCACTACTATTCTAGTGGTTTGTCCTCCCATGCAACAGTGCCAAAACTTGGAAAGAGGACAGTGGCTATGGGACAGGCACTCTGCATTTTTTCATGTGAAGGCCACTGGATTTCTAAAACAGTTACTGGAAAGCTTCTGCACTGCAGGATGTAAATAAGAATAACTAGGTCCCTCTATTAAAGGAGTCCAAGAGTAGTTTAGTAGTTTCAAAACAAGAATGTTTGTCTGAACGATTAAACTTGTTCCTGTCTAAAAACACGTCGGCCCTTTCCATTTGGAGCAGAAGGAACTCAGATGCAAAGTCACCATTGCAGTGGCAACAAGTCTTAAGAAACAGGAAACGTGGGAGGAAAACACCAGGAAAACACAGAGGCTTTGCTCAAACTTTTTCTGATTTAATGAAATGGAGCTATGAAGAGAAAGAAACCCACAAACTGTGCTAAAGACCAAAAGCTGAACTGGTATATTGACTCACTTTTAGCTGCTGGCAGCTGGTCCCCATTCTCTGTGGCTCCCAGCCCTGCCCAAGCAGGCTGCTTGCTCTCCCTCATCCTGGGCTGAGCCCCTCACCCAGGCAGTTCAAACTCCTCGATATAGCCAGCTCAGTATCAGTGATATCAGCACCTTTCCCTTTTCTCTACTTTCAAGCTGATTGAACTAAAAAATCTTCATTCACAACTCCTTTTCCAAGCGTCAGCTTGGCTTTGTTACATGGCAGAGCTGAAAGCTGGGATGTGGAAACACAGCACTATCCAACCAGCAACTCCTGCATGGAAAGTTCCAGTGCAGGCATAGAGTGTGGATGTGTACAGAGACCCAGTAGAGGCAGATGCAAAGAATCAAAAGAAGCCAACAGCTTTAGGAAACCCTCAGTGGGACAGCCAGGGGTTACAGTGAGCAAGTGGAGAATGACACAGTGAAGCCACTGGTGACAGAAAGGCGATCACGATGGCACTCATGGCCCATTTGTAAACCCTGCCTTTTGAAAGTGCTCTGAGGAGAACCCAAACCCTGTGGCACTGCTGGGAATCCACAGTGCTGGGGAGAGAAGCGAGTGGGCAGCTCTGTGTAAGCCAAAAGCCAGCAGGTGCCATGCCCAGCTCAGCATCCCCCTGGAGCTGCCTGTCCCTGGGTCAGGAGGCCGTGGGCAGCCAGGGGCTGAGCAATCCATAGGGGAAGCTATTAGCAAGCTCAATACTGAGTAGGCACTGACACTGAGAGTGTTACATATGAGGGGCATGTGATTGTAGCAGCACTTCACTTCTCAGAATAGTAGAAAAATTACTTCATTAATTATGGGAAGAGAACTCGCATTTATCTTTGCAGAAAAAGGAGAAGTACTATGCCCCAAACAATTTTTTAAAAAATAAATGAATGGAGACCATAGTCCTAAAAATAGACTGAATTCTGAGCTGGCTCC
This sequence comes from Turdus rufiventris, assembly GCA_013186435.1. Lineage (NCBI taxonomy): Eukaryota > Metazoa > Chordata > Aves > Passeriformes > Turdidae > Turdus > Turdus rufiventris. The sequence goes on along the minus strand of PYHW01009182.1, from coordinate 1,062,716 downwards.
TAGGAATGCTGCCGGGCATCTCTGGAGCTGAGGGAAGGCACAGGCAGACAGTGATGCAGGGACATGGTGGTTAGAGCCAGTGCTGCATCCCTCTCCCACACCCTCAGCCTGCTCATCCTTACCTGCCCAGCATCCCAGTGGCATCAGTGAAACACTTCTATGGCCAGAAATAAGTACTCACATCATTATGAAAGCTAAAAAAGACAGCAAGGGGAAAAAAAACATGCATAATGTAAGTTTTCAGAAGCTTTTGTTTTAATAATTGATTTTCCAGTTTGTTTCAAAGCAGAAAATGCTTTCCTTCTGAAGATACAGGATTGACCCAGAAGGACCTTTAGCAGAAACTGGCTAAATAGTGGATTTTAAAACCTTCTGGAGAAGCAGTAAAGGCCATTTAAAAGTGCAATTACATTGCAATGCAAATGTAGTTTTTTTGTCTACAAAATTTTTGCTTTTATAAGCAATTGTTGTTACAAGTTTCCCCTTCCTCTTAAGAGAGAATCTTAGTTATACAGTAAGTATTTTTGTGCTTTGATCAGTGTGCAAGGTTTTAATTAAGGACATTATTTCCATGACATACAATGAACACACACATAGAGAGTAGATATAGAATATATATGCTAGTGTTGCAATATTACAGTACCCATAATGTCAGCCATTCCCATTGTGGAAAAAATTATTAAAAGTACACACATGGGACACACAGTCTCAAAGTCCTGGCAAATTTATTTCAGGGCTTAAAAGGTTAAAATAATTCACAACAAGTATCTCTTAGGACAAACCGGGGGTGTAAGGACTTCTTGTAGTTCAGTCAATACATGGATTTAGCTAATTTTGAGAGAGCCAAATAATACTTGTATCTTGTACACGTAATACTTTAATGGCTTGATCACTTCCTATTGTGGTTTCACAACTGCTCTAATTCCAAATTGTCAGAGAGTGAAAAGAAAGCATAGCCCAGTCTGCCGGGGTTGCAGGCAAGGCGAGTCTTTGCAGAAGCTACTCCACCTACATGTGTCACACTTCCTGATGTGCAATATTAAAATGTTGAAAAGATGCTGAAATTTTGCAAGAATGGGCTGTCTGTAAACCTATTTCTGTATCAAAGAAGGCCCATGATGAGAAAAGTAAACAGCGTAAGAAAAGAATATAGCAACACGATTAGAATACAAACAATGAGAATGCTGCACTGTAAACTAATTATTAACTACAACAAGCTGAAAATAAACTATTTCCTTTTGCCATGTTCACTTTAATCTTCTGAGAGGCAGGAAGGGGGAAGACAGGAGGAGGCAGCAGTTTCAGACTTGTGGAGTTTATCAAATCCCAGATCGGATGATTAGAGCGCAGCTAAAAGGAAAACATCCTCTCTCCCCACCTCCCTCCCTCCCCAGAAAGGAAGCACAGCCTTTAGGACCAATCTGCAGTGTTTGTTTGCTGCTCTTTAAGAGATTACTCTGGAGAGCATTTTTCTTAAGCTGTTTTTATCTCTTTCTGGAAGTTTCAAAATAAACAAGTGTACTGGAAATAGAACAAAAAACTTTACTTTCTGTTTATTTTTTTTAATAGTGAGGCAAGTAAAGAAAATAAAAAAGGTCCTTCATCATCACATAAGACAAAACAGAAGAGAATTAAATCTGAGAAACATTGCAAAATCTAGCAAAAATCACCAATGGGCTGAGAATGGGGATAAGTGAAAAAACCCAAACAAACAAAAAAATAGGGCTGTCCCTCATGCTACTTCACTGATTACAGTAATTTCACTGATTACAAGCTGCACTGGATTATAAACCGCACGTCTGGGTTTTGGCAACATTTCATTCTTTGTCCATATATAAACCACACTGGATTGTAAGCCGCACTTTCATTTGCAGCGAGGATCCGTGTGCAACTTTCACAAAGTTGCCAATTAGTAAAAGAATCACGGGATTGTGGGGTTTACTGGCTCGGCTCGGGGCTGATGATGGGGCTGGGTGGCCCAGCTCAACGCTGCCGCTCAGCAGGGCCGCTTGGGGCCAGCTGGGCGGTGCTGCCACCTCTGCTGGGCTCGCTCACCCCCATGTGCCACCTGTACTGTCGCCGCTGCGTTTGCTCGCCCTGGCCTGGCTCTGTCGGGCTCCCCCATGCTGCCGGGCTCCCCTGAGCTGCTGGCCCCGGCTCTTCCAGGCTTCTCCCTGCTGCTGGGCGGCCCCGTGCCACCGGACTTCCCCGCGCCGCCGGCCCCACCTCTGCTGCGGCTAGCCGGGGTCCAGCTCGGCTTGGGGCTGCTGTGGGCTCTCACTTCTGGGTTGGCAACTTTTAGAACATTGTTCATATATAAGCCGCTCCGGATTACAAACTGCACTTCTGGGTATGGACCGAAACTTTAGTCAAAATGGTGCGGCTTATAATCGTGAAATTACTGTATTTATTTACTTACTTTAATGATGAGACTTCATGTTGCTGTGTTCTATATTCATGAAATTAAATAAGTAACTAAATAAAAGGACCAACTGCAAAAAATTACTCTATTTTGACCATTTACCTTCAAAAAAATGCTCTAAACAACCAACCCTGCTCTCTAGTAGTTTCCAAAAAAGACTCTCCCATAGTGCAAACAGGAAATTAAATCCTCAGGACAACACATTAGAACTATGAATGAAAAGATGCTGCACTGATATAATGCTTCAGCCTCAAGCTCTAGATCAAGTCTTTATTCTTTCACAGTGCCCTTAAAGCCAGCAGGTTTTCCCTCAGAAAACAAGTGTCCCAGTGTGAACCAGAAAAATAAAAGGTTCACGTAATTCCAGGATTGTGCTACATTAATATAAACCTCTTTGCAATGCAGAAGCCACACAAATGCATTTATTTCACTGAAATATTCTAAGGATTTAAAATGTCATTACTATTCAATATAACCTCCCTACTTTTTTTTTTTGTCTTTTGTTTTCCAAGATTAAGCAAACGCCTGATCAGTGGAATTAATGAAACTGAATTTCCAGCTCATCTGGACTCGTGATGCTAACTTCACAATGAGAGTCCTTCCCACATTGCATCCTGGTGCTCTTGGCTCTCCCACAGCCTCTCCCACAGCCCCAGATGCCTGGTACCCAGTTACAATTACTGCACAAGCCCCGCTGCAGCCCCTGGTCAGCTGCTCCAGGGGTGCCTGCAGCACCCTGCTCCTGCTGCCACCATGCCCAGCCCATCTCCCTGCAGCAGCTAATGCACCGGAGGAAGAGCTGGGAAGTCAAATGCTGCCCCTGAAGGCCCCTCCCTGGCTGAAAACTTATAAAGAGGAGGACTGGTGTATGAACACACTGAGCTAACAGTCTAACCCCCACTTCCTCAGGAAACTAGGCTAAAAAATCTGTTTTTTCTCTTGCTATGTCCCCCTCTTACTCTGCCAACTATGCAGATTCAGCTTTAAAAAAAAAAAAAATAAAAGGGTAGCATAGACATAAGGCTTAAGGGCCTATATCCCCACACAGCATCTGGATTTCTGTCTCAGACATGTTTCAGAAGTGTCATTGATTTCCTGTTTAATATTCATGCTTTATTGCTGCACAAAGCCAGCCTCCTCTCAAAGAGCGATATATTACTCTTCTATGCTCCAAGAAGATTCTTAATGAGGGTGTTCTGGTTTCTTGATATTCAGAGACCTTCTGTTGGTATCAGCAGAAGATGGGCATATGCTCGAACACAGCACATGGAGAAGGAAAAGTCAGCTCTGCCTATTAAAACAGAGCTACAGGATTAAAAGGAACCTTGAATGACCACCCAGGTGGCTTACCTGCTCAAGGCAGGAACAGTTATACTCATGTTATTCTTTTCATTAGGCCACCTGACCTAACCGGGGAAAAAGAGATATGCTTTGGGGCTCACAGTCCCCTCCTGAGCCTGAAACCTCTCCCTGTGTTGCCCTGGTCCAGCCCTCAGACAGCCACTTGGTCGGGTAGGATCCCTGCCTTCCTTGCATTGCCATGGTTACAATGCTGCTATTACCGTGCATGTTGAGCCTATTTTTAAAAGTCTGCAGTGACAGGAGATGCTGGTTAAGGCCTTAATCTCAATAAGGTCTAAAATTACAATGACTGCTTACTACTAGTGCAAGTGCTGCACTCTGAAAGCTAAAGATAGGTGCTCTGCATTGCCTGCATCCCAAACAAAAAGAGAACATTTTACAGGAGAGACCTAAAGGACAAGAAGAAAGTGCTCCTGCTGATATTGACTGGGTGGGTTAGGTCAGCAAAAAATCTGTAACAGCATGTCAGAAAGCAATTCGTGCACTGGAGGAGGCAGGCATCACAGGAGGCTGGAGCAGAAAGATGCCCTCTTGGAGCTGGCTGACAGATGGGAAGTAGAGAGGAAGGGAGTGTCTTTGGTGATAAAAACAGGCACCTTGTGCTGAATGATGAGATCAGTAGAGGAGTGCATAGGGAAGGTTACACTGCTAACAAATGAGGAAATGGGACACATTCCTTTTGTAAAGGCATTCTGGACAGATGGAATTATAATCTGAAGATGCCAGAGGAAAGGATGTTGCAGCAATTCAAGACAACAAATGAATGCTTTGATGTGAATTTCAATGGTGTGGTGTGGATAGCACAGGACATTTATTAAGAGACCGTATGCAAGAAGAATCTGCTGATCTCAGAGTAAAGACAGAGGGAATTGAGAGATGGACAGATTTTGGCCTGGCTGAGGGACACTGATGTTGTCCTTGGCAACAGCAGTGTGAGATAATGGGGAGAGCTGCAGGTGGAGGAAGGGAGGTATCAATGGTTATCTGTTTAGTCATGCTGAATGAGACTTGGTGGCTTGGTATCCACAAAGAAGTGAAGAAAGACTGATTGAGGTTATAGCTTGGATGAGGAGAGACAGAACTAGTTTTATGTTCTAGTCTTAACAGCCTTTTATATCTATGTATCTATAACTCTGGTGATTATGTGTGTGTGTGTGTGTGTGTGTGTGTGTGTGTGTGTAAATATAAATTTATATAAACACATATTTGCATATATACATGTAATAGCTCAAAATAGCTCTATATGCAAAGGAATCAGAGATAAAGCTGTAGTCAGAATAGGAGAAGAGGAAGAACAGAGCTGTACTCCCTGACAAAAAACAGAAGTGGAAAAAGGCCTTTCTCCTTTGGTTTTTTTTGGGGTTTTTTTTTTTGGTAGCATTGGTAACAAAGCATGTAGTAGCAAAATTCTTGCCTAGTAACCCCCTGGAAAGTTAAGCAGTCAAAAAAAAATTAGCACCAGGTCTGCATCATAGAGTTCAACAAATCCTTCCACATTCGGAGGGCAGGTGTCCCATGCATCCACACTGCCACACACCTCAGAGGATGTGTGAACAGCTACTGGCCCTGTCAGCAGTGTCTTATCTGACACAACACCCCTTACAGCCTGGGAGAGGCGTATTTTGGTCCAGTGATGGATGTGTGTGTAGCCATGTGTCAAATCTGCCAGCCGGCTGAGTGCTGGAAACAAATGGCACTTTCAGAGCAGCGCATCTGGGTCACTGCCTGCTCTCGTTGTGCCTGTGAGGACTGTGGGGAAGAACGGTGGCGCAGGGAGAAGCAGGCTGAAGATTCGAGGAGCTGTGCTGACAGGTATTATCTAGGCCACTGTTTGTAAACAGGATACCCTCACCCTGGAACAACAGAAGTGGATTTTTGGTACTGTAAGGGTAAGTCTTGCTATGTGATGAGGTGACGCTGGTTTATTTTCTTTCTACTCTCAGTTTTGCAGGTGTAAGCAGAATAATAAGCCCACATTCAATGTCCCTCCCACCTCGAGTAAAATAGACTGTAAATCACTGAGAAGTAACACACAGAAAGTACTCACAGGCTCCTCTTTTTAGTGCTGTAACTAGCTGGGACTCGTGCATTTAGGAAATGTCACATTTGATTTTGACCTAGAATCAAGTTCACTGTGCCTCGCCGAAGCACAAGACGCACCATTCATGCGGTGCCTGGAGCGCAGCCTCCAGCTGCAGAATGTGGGTTACCAGAGGCAGGAGACATCTGAGAAGGAGCATTCAGAGCAGCACGTGTGCCACTTTCAGCCCTGAACGCATTTCATTATGAACTCTACAAAATGTATGAATGGTACAGGCTGATGGTACAATCCCTGGAAGTACATATCCATAACAATCCTATAGAAAAAAGAGGGATGCATGCCCGAGAGCTGCAAAGAGACGAGACTTTTTTTCCTTTCTTTTGAATATGCAAGCCAGCTAATTAATTTCCCCTCCAAAGAACCATTTGCACAATCTGGGAGCTGCTGCAAGGGCCAGTTGTCAAGATTTTAACAGTAAACACCATCAGCAGCAGCTAATCAATAGTCATATTTTAACCCAAACTGTACACGATAAAAACATCAGGCTCCTTTCCCTTGCAAATACTTTTGCATCAAATGACAAACTGTCAATAGAATTTGGGACCACAACAGTCCACAAAGCCCCTGGCAGTGCAGCTGGACAGTCTGTGCAGAAATGTTACCTGAAATGTCAGGGTGCCCTGCTCACCACACGCTGCAGTTTTCACTTTGGATAACAACCAGTGTGTTTGGTCTGCTTCCCCTCCCCGTGCTACACACCTGCCCATCCACTGCTTACTGAACTTCCAACACACCCACACAGAGAGAGCTACCAGTGCTTTGAAGCACCTCAGGCATGGAAGGGTATCAAGAAAGGGAACTGCATTTGGCCTTGTCCTACACGTGCATGGGGAGTGAAAACAGCGGTCTCTGCAAGCAGATGGACACGTTTAAAAAAAGAGGACAAAAAGTAAGAGAGAGCATGGTTCCTCATAAACATGTGTGTTTTATCAACTGCCTCAACACCAAAGCACTTCCCTTTTCCGGACAGACACCTCTGGGTCACATCTTTCAGCTCTATGAAAATTTCAACAGCTCATTGGCTTCCATTTCATGTGAAGAGGGGAAAGGGACATGGATTGAGCATCAGATAGCCAAATGCAGAAATGGATTTAATGGAAACTGAACGTCTCCCAAAGAGAGGGCTTCCAGTACCAGGACTATGTAAAAGGAAGAAAATAAAAACGTGCAGAGTGACAGATGCATATCTTACAGCTGGGACCATTTATGTCCACAGAGTTTTCACTGCATGAGCAGTAAGAGAAGACATTTTCCTCCTGGGCAAGTTTTTTCTCACTCTAGGATTCACAGTGGAGCAATTACAAGCTTCCTAAAAGCCCTGCAAAGCTTTCAAGGCTTGCAGTAGCTACAGCTTCTGACCCAGACTCTCTGCAAGTATCAGTAGAGAGCAGAGCAGTAGAAAACATTGCAGCCTTGTTGAAAGTCTAAAAATCAACATGCGTGGACTTCAGCAAGTCCTGCCCTCTTTGCATTAAAAATGTCCACTGGTCCTTTTGGTATCAGTGATCTAAAAAATTATCACTGTAATAGGCCTGTTTTGGACGGCTGACTCCTTTACTCCATCAACAGAGGAGCGTTGCCTTGCAAGTGTATGGTTTACCTCTCATTTTGTGGGGGGAAGCACCAGCAGCAGCACGTACAAAGTAACAAGGGTATACAAAGCATTTTGTAGGCTTGGAATAAAACCCTGTTTGTAGGATTCACAGAAAGAATTTATGTTAACAGAGCAAGCTATTTATAGCAACTCTCCATAGAAATGAACTGCCTCTTGGTTCCTGTCCTCGTGAAACGCAGCTTTTCAGCCAGAGAAACCCTCTCTTTACTCCAAAAGCGTGGGTGAAGGGGGGCACGGGGAAAGGGAAGCTACTCTCTGACATACACCCTGCTGGCTCCAGTTGTACTGGAGATAAGGTCTGCCTGTGCTGTGGCACAAAAGGGGACTGATGGCCTGAGCCCAGTGCAGTCACAGTCCCCTGCCCCAGCCCCTCAGCCGCACAGCGATGGTGAGAGAGCTGCTGTGCCCTGGCCTATTGCTCACAGGCTCTGAGCTGTGCCTGTCCTTGCTCATGGACACACAGGATCAAGGACTGCTTCTTCCCAGGTTCCTCAAGCCCTGCATGTTTAATTACGGGCTCTTAAGCAACATTAATCCAAGTATACCTAAGGAAGATTACAGTTCCTTGAAAGAGCACAGGGACAAACCAGGAGGGAGAGAGCCTGGTCTCTCCCTAGCCAGCCCTTCAGAACATCCCAAACCAGAGCAGCATGTATATATCCTCACATTTCATACACTTTCTGAAATAAAAGTTTACATTAATTCTGACCACATGCAGCCAGCCAGCTAGAAACTCACATTCTAGCATACACACCTCATCACGTTAGCAAAATCATTACACGAAGTCTCACCTATTGCTACAAATGACCCAGATCCACAACCTGCTTACTGTGCAAGCTTAATTTATTATTTCTGCCAGTTTGCTCAGACAAGAAGCTAAGCAAACTGCAGCACATGACTGCACCCTCAGCAAGTTTGCTGACACCAGGCTGTGTGGTGCAGTCGACATGCTGGAGGGAAGGACTGTCATCCAGAGGGACCTTAGGAGCTTTGAGAGGTGGGACTGTGCAAACCTCATGACATTCTACAAAGCCAAGAGCAGTCAGGGTCAGGACAACCCCAAATGTAAATACAGGCTGGATGGAAAATGGATTGAGAGTAACTCTGAGGAGAAGGACCAAGGGGTGTTGGTTGAGGAGAAGCTCAACATGACCTGGCACTGTGCACTCACAACCCAGAAAGCCAGCTCTGTCTTGGGCTGCATCCAGGGTAGTGTGGCCAGAGAGGAGATCCCACCCTTCTGCTCTGCTCTTGTGAGACCCCTGGAATGCTGCATCCAGCTCTGGGGCCCCAGACATGGGAAGGATGTGGACCTTCTGGAGTGAGTCCAGAAGAGGCCATGAAGATCACAGGGTTGGAGCACCTCTCCAATGTGCGTAGTCTGAGAAAGCTGGGGTTGCTCAGCCTGAAGAAGCAAAGGCTCCAGAACACCTTACAGCACTTTCCAATACAAAAAGGGGGCTGCCAGAGAGCTGCAGAGACTTTCTACAAAGGTGTGTAGTGATAGGACAAGGAGGAATGGCTTTAAACTGAGAGTAGGTTTAAATGTGATATAAGGAAGAAATTCTTTACTCAGAGATGGTGAGGCACTGGAACAGGTTGCCCAGAGAAGCTGTGGATGCCACATCCCAGGAAGTGTTGAAGGTCAGTTTGTATGTGGCTCTCAGCAATCTGGTTTTGTGGAAGGTATCTTTGCCCTTGACAGGGTAGTTGGAACTAAATAATTTTTAAGGTCCCTTCCAACCCAAACCATTCTATGATTCTGTAAAAACAAAAACCTATTTTGGAAAAAAAAAAAAAAAGACAAAATGGAGCAGATTTGCTGTTACAAAAAATAGTAGATGAATAAATCAGAAACTAAAACATGCACACACAGACAAACCCCTAATTTCTTTAAGTATTTACATAAATAAGATGCAATTGATTTCCATATCCCTATCAGTAAGGGTTTTGGTTTTGGGCTTCTATATCTCAAGATCAGTGCTATCTGGCCAATAAACTAGACCATGGTGTTCAGAGATTACAGTTTAAACTGACTTAGAAAAGAAACAAAGTATTTTTGACCTACTATTAAAAAGTTTTAAACTTTTGGCAAAAGCATTATTTCAGACTAAAATAACCTCACTTTTCCCAGCTGGGACCCTACATACCCTCACTGTGCCCTGCCCTTTGCAAACTTTAGAGAGGACACAGGCTCTCACAGCATACTTTTGTCACTAAGTCTCATCCATCAACAACTCTGCAATAAAATATCTCATAGATGGTTCCTTCACACTGCTTCCTTTCAGTATCTCACGCTGACACTTTGTTGGTTTATAAAAAGGCATATCTTAAATCAAATGATTGTACCAATTATCTTAAATTAGACTAATGGGAACTCTGAACTGAAAATAATGCTCCAAAAGCTATAGGGTATACATATATCACGAGACTTTAATAAACTATAAATCTCTTGATTACAATCTTATTTTGTAAAGGCAGAATTATCTTAAGCCAATTTGTTGCCCAACATAATAGCATTTGGTGTCTATAACGAAAATTAGATTATATCAGGCTAAGTTTGTTTATAATTTTAATTAACAGAATTAGACACAGTAAAATGTTCACATAGATGAAATAATGAAATGCTAAATGTGATATTTTCTTGTGCTGACAACTCTGAGTCCTTCAGACTTACAGAGCACTGATTCAGAGACTTTGCACCGACTTATTCATTGATGATTGACCAAATCACAAACCTCTGTGAGAAAAACATTGTGCAAGTTTCCACATGGCCATTTCACCTCCCTCACCTTCCTTCACAGCAACACCTGTGTGAGATGGTTGTGTTCATGTCATCCCTAGCTCTTGGTCATGGTGGCACTCAGCTTCCTTTGGGAGGAAATGAATGGCATTTGCTCTGCCTCAAGCCGTGTTTTTTACATATGGGAGGATTGTGAGGACATGAAGTGATGGTGCTGTGCAGCCAAAACTGCTTTCAAGCTTTTGCTCTGCCCTGCTCAGCCCTTCCACAATGATTCAGTTTCTTTGCAATGGCTGGAAATCAACAGCAAAATAAGAAAGTTTTCCTTCTGGCAAGTGGTAATTTTAATTCTCTCTGTCCAGTGTCATAGGCAAGGAAGGAAAGAGAAGGGAAGGGAAAGGAGATCCCACATACTTCAGTTATTTATTTAGATTTGCTGCAAATATTCAGAGGTCTCAATTGTCCCGTTACCCGGACGGTAAATAGCAATAGTGACGCACTCCAAGAAAGTATCCCCCAAGCCTACTCCAAACAACAAAAATAACTTCTGCCAGCACCAACTGTCATATGTCAAAACTCAACGCTATTCTTGGAGCAGATGCAGGCTAGGGAATTTTTCTTTCTTTCTTTTTTTTTTTCTAGGCGAAGTAATTTCAAACCAGTCCAAGTAACACATGTGATGTGTGTGATGGTTTTGGCAGCCGCTAATTTTCTAAATGATAATTACTGGCAGTTTATCAGCCTTAACAATTTGAGACAGGCAGTTTGACAATGTTAGCGGACGCTGCTGAACCAAAATACAGTTCCCACGAGCTCTCTCACACTTTTTCGCTCCTGCTGGTTGAAGAATTTTAAGTGCTCAGCTATGATCTGGCAAATCCTTACCCTACACTGGTCCTCAGAGCACTGCCAGCAGGGCTCTATTAAATCTCCACAGCATACACCATTAGAAAAAAGAAAATTTTTTTACAATGTATTAATTGTACCCCCTCTGACACATGACTGTGAATAGCTCTGGCAAACAACTGCACCTCGATGAATATAAAGTTTGTTTGACCAAAGAGGAATTGGAGTTGCTTGGCACTGAAGATGAATACAGCAAAGCTCCAGCTGACACATCTTTCAAAGACAGTCCTATCAGGTCTCCTGTACTTATCCTTATATACAATACACAGCAAAACCTTGCTTGAAGCTTTGGATTTGAAAGACCAAGATTTCTGGGCAAACTGAAGCATTAGCCTCTTCAGACTCTGAATTTATCTTATTAGCCCTTTGCCAGTGAAATGACTTCACAAATGAACATTTGCAAATTGTAGTTTTCTTTCTAGCAAATACAAAATATTTATTAAACACACATTACTGGGATACTAGCAAGAAAAAAAAAAAAAAAAAAGATAGTTTTTGTACTTTTTTTTTTAAATCCTGAAAGCTGATCTTCCATGTTGCATTAGAAAGCTGTAACTCCATACTTTAGACTTAAGGGTGAGGAAGTTAAATCACAGGTACTAAATCTCTGGGATGCCAGAGTGCCATGCCCACTTTGAGCCAAACCTTCAATGCTCCTGATGTCTTTTAATTCTGCAAAGCCCACTTCATGCCATTAAGTATCTACATGATGCAAAGTCATCAGCCATGTATGGCTTTCCCCTCTTGTGGGTTTTTATACCCTCTGTCCTATAGAATTTCTAATGATAATCTCTCTGGGCCAACAATTCCAAAGGCTTAGCCACAGAGAAGAAATGTCATCATTTTTTTGCCATCATTCCGCATCCAGAACTCACCATTCTCACCGGCACGGATTCATGGAATAGTATCTTCACAAGGGCAAAGTGAGATTCCTTACATCAAAAAGATCAACAGCACTAAGGACTCCTAGTATGGAAGCTTTGCATTGTTCTTTTCATCCTTCTAATTTTCAATGGGAAAATTTCCACTGATTTCTATAGGAGCATGCTCCTTTAGACAGGAAAAAAACCCAGAAAGTATGTACAACTGCTTCCTACTGTCAGTAAAATGTAAGTTCCTTTTCAGGGAGCAGCAGAATCCACCACAAAAATTGCATTCACAAACCCACAAATATTCTCCCCTAACATAAAGTACAACACCCTAGTGAAAATATATTGCAGGACTTTGGAAAGATAAGAGGGACAAATAAACCATTTAACCTTTTTGTTTGAAAAAACTCACATAGGAACTGGAACCTTTCATTTAAACTTTACACTACCGTAGTGGCCTGAATCCCAAGGCAAAGCAAACACCTGAAAGAGAAAGAAAAAGAGCCCAAAACCCTGAACAGAAGCAAATCCCTGAATATATTGGAAAACTAAACTAAGGTGCTTCTCCAGATGACTCCCTTCATTCCCTCTCTGCCAGGGAGCTGCTCTCCAGCTCTGAAGCCAGAGAGCACCCTAGCAGGTCCACACCCAGCTGGGGAATACACCTTGCCCATCAGCACCACTGCTCAGAGCATGGCTGATGAATGAGATGAAGGCAGAACCTGTGGCCCCATGCACACACCCCTGGGGCAAGTCCCAAAACTTTCAGCAGGAACTGCAGACAGGCAGCCCAGCCTCAGCCTCTTATGCCCACCTGAGAGCTCCAGTCAGAGGGCAGAGACTCATTTTGCTGGAGGGTGCTTAGAAAAAGTATGCAGAACATCATCTTTGTCTAGTTACAAAACCCCAAACTGTGGGAGGCAGGTTGATAGCAGATCAAACATTCTACCCTGTGTAGGAACCTCAGAAGAAATCTTAAACTGTGGACAAAATGGTGTGCGGTAAAATCCTACTTTTTTCAGCCTAATAGTGGTGGAAGGAAGTCCTTTACAGAAGGTGAAAGAAATGTAATTCCAATATACCTCAATGCCAGGTGATGCTGCCCAGTTACTGCAGGAAATTTTCAGGACAAGTCAGGAGTGGATTTGGGGAAGTTATCCCCATAAAAAAATCCCCCAACAATGCTCGTCCCTCTCACAGTGACACAAGTAGTTTGGCACTGGTAGTATTTGCTCTACAATCTGCACAATGCCCTCTTGGTGGGCAGCAGGGCAGGGTGGCACCACTGGCAGCAGGTGTGGATATCAAAAAGGACAAAAATGAACACTGGTTCAAGTTCTGGAAACACCAAAGTAGGTCTATATTTTGGGAGATGGGGGATGTTCTACAGAGCCCCTCCACTGCTGCAGACCTGGTAGCCAAGACTCCAACAGCCGTGTCTTAGGATATCTGTGTGCACATGCCCCAAACAGTCACAAGGCAGAACCTCACCCAGACTCTGGTCAGGCAGTATGGGGAAACAGAGCCCCACAGGCTTGTGTAAGAGCAGTGACAAGCAAATGTCTGAAGATGAAGCATCATCTGCTTCATGCCACCATTTTCTTCCAGCTAAGTACTTATTCCTGCTATGAAGTCACTACTCACTTCTTCAGAAGAGTAAGTGATTTCTGAGGAGGAAGCATCTGGCAAATCCTGCAGGACTACATCCCTCTGGAGGAGTGAATGATTCAAGCCGTGACAGCTGCAAGTCCCCTGTGCAAACACGAGTGACCAGTGCTAGCAGTGGCTTCTCACCTTATTTCTCTGCAGAGGCAGGTGACTGCACAAGGGTTTGAGAGGAAGCCTGTGTTGTTATGGAGGCAGACCCTGGTTTCACTTTCTGTTCTGTTCTCCAGGTTTCTGGGCAATAACTAGGGTGAACTTCACATCAGGGTAGTAAAAAGCAGTCTAACAATTTTGTTGCTTCCCTTTAACTTGTGCACTCTCTCATCTCCTTTCACATAGAAAGATGGTTAGTAGCTTTCTCAGCTGTGACAAATTGTGAAGATGTTTATGGTAACTGTTGTTAAAAGATTTAGGAGAACATCCCAAAAAAGGTACTTAGGAAACTGACTTCTAAATTCTATTCAATGTAAGTTTAAATCCTTAAGGATCACCTTGACTTTAGCTTTACAACTTTAAGAAGGTAGCTAATAACATTTTTATTAATCACCTGTTCCTTCCATTTTGTGTTTTTACTTCTGTGAAGAAGAATGTGGAAATAGAATTAGAACATGCTTCTTATTTAAATAGAATATGAGAAAGCCAGTGGTGTGCACAAGCAACTGAGCCTGAAGGTTTTAAAATGTTTTGCACGGATATTTCTGAATGCACTCTGCCTTAGAAATACCCACCCAAACAGCTGAACACAACTGCAAGCAGCCATTAGATATATGCATACATGTAAAACACAAAATTCTTTAATTGCAACCCAATTTACATGGGTGACCACACACAGCTCTCAGATTGTGAAACAACTGTGTCAGTCTGATTCCTCCTTCCCTTTAAGCTTATCGCCTTGCAGTTCTCTGTAGCTGTGATTAGTCATGTGTGTTTGGGAGAGGAAGATAACTTGGTAACAGCAATGTAGCAGCAAGGTCAGTGGATGCATTTATTTGTCTCTGTGGTCACTCTCCGTGTTCCTCAATGCACCCAAAAAGAACATCCTCCAGCTTCACCATAGTCAGCAGAGCATACAAAGCAAAGTCAGGTTGTACTTGAATAGGCTTCTGCAACCAGTGTAGATGGAAACTTAAACAATCCCCCACCCATTTTAGGTTGGGGAATTTAGGTGCCAGAGACAGGAACTGCAGGGGTCAGTGAACTTTCTGAGAAAGAAAAAAGATAAGTTTCCTTCCTGACAAGTGTGAACACCTTGACAAACTGACCAACATTCCTCCAGGAGAAAAGGGGAGCAGTGAGTGTTAATATACTTTAATTAATCTAAAGACTTTAATTCAATTCCTTCACTCTGTTTCTCTCTGACTCCCAACTCACCAACTCCAACTAGTGAGGAGCAAAATCCAGTCCCCTCGCAGTGGCTATGTGGTATCTGAGATGCTACTGCCAATTTCCCCAGCAGTGTGCTCATAGGGGAGAGAGAGAGACAATAAGCTAGGGCTCACCAAGGACACTAGCAACTTCATGAAGAGAATGTTCTTTTACCTGTACTTCAGTAAGTTGGGCCAGGTACCCCATGAAAGAAAAGACCTTCTAGTTTCAAAAGCTTTACTGTAGTGCTGTTTCATGGGAGATTTGCATTGACACCAAAATACACCTGGAAGCACCTCAGCATCTTATTGCTCCCAACAGAAAAGTGTCCCAAAAAGAAAAATACTCCATTGAGTACCCAAAGAATCTACTGGTGCAGCTCCCAAAACCAAGATTGGAAAAAGGCAAATAATTAAGGATTTCACACATCCTTTTCCTCATCTGTAGGTGACATAATAAAAGCTCAAGGCTTCAGTGTACAGAATTAAAAATACAACCCCAAAACTATTCACTCTATATATCCTGGGGAAACAGCAGTTGCACAATTTAAAATTGCTGGTCTAATGCTTCTTCAAATCCTCAAATGGAAAAATTATGAGTATCTCTTAATAAAATCCCACATAAAAAGTAGGACTCTACTCCAAGTTAGCACAGTATACTCAGTCTAGAAAGCACTTCAAGGTCTATGCAAATAAGGAGTTGAACATTATACAAAACGGTTCCAAAAGACTAAGAGAAGTAGGCTTTCGAAATGACAATTACTATTTTTAAAAGTGATTAATTGTCCCAGGCATACAACTTGGCATTTGAATGAGGTTGGATTTTTCCAGGCAGTTTCCTCAAACAGCCCAAAAAAGCACAAGCCACTTTGTGACAACACCACCTTTGGGCACCCCAGAGACAGTTAAGAGATTAAAATCATACACATCCTTATTTCTTAGAAAGGCTGGATGGGGAGAGGTAGTGGAGAAGAATGAAATCTTAAACGCCCATTTGAACATCCCACGAGACACACATTAGTACAGTCAGGGTAAGAACCTAATTAGCTCTCAGATTAATCACACAGTGTATGCGTCCCTACCAATGCCCAAACTGGCAAGCCTTGCCACGCACATCTCAAGGATGGGACAGTGATGCAGGGTATTTCACACCAAACAACCCTCTTCCTTCACACCCGAGCAGGAGATTTTTGAACAGCATAATGAAAAGCACAACTGTGAAGAAGGAAAGCCAGAGATATGAAGCAATTACTCCTTTTTCCTCAAGGCCACATGATTCTTAAGATAGCTAGTTATTGCACCATCAGTTATATGCTCCTACACAGGAGGTTAATGGCAGCTACCTTCCTTCACGCTTACTAGTGAGAACCGTTCCACAGCAACAAATAATCTTTATTATTTATTCACCAGTTTCCTTTTACAGTTGAAAAATCAGTAGGCGGTATGAACTCCTACCTGCAGATGTCTTCAGACAGCCCTGTCTGTAAACAGTCACCTCATTCTCTTGGGCAATTAAATTATTTTCTAGTAGGAAATTAGACTCAGTTCCATCATCTCTTGCTCTGCAGTCACTCCAGAAGAAGACAGATATAGAATTAATTCAGATATTGACCATGTGCCATGAGATCAGAGCTTTCATTCCAGCGCTTCCTCTTTGCCTCCAGCAGGACAGGCAGCTGCTGTGACTTGCAGTGGTGCAGGATGGCAGCTCTACCAAACGAGCTGTGATGCGCTTCTCCTTCTCTTCGGTGAACGCCAGCGATGGCAGCGGGACATCTGTGCACAGTTTGCACGGTGGACATTACAACACAAGCCTGCTCTAAGGCTTTCTGCAAGAAGTCAGTGATCTGCAACTGGAAAGTCACATGCCTACAGCTGAAATAGTGCCACAGTTATGCCAATGGGTAGTCAAGGGGCAATTCTGCACGAGCAGCACTCTTGGGGGAACGAGACAGGTAGGTGCTTGGAAGTGGTGACAGAGTGACACCTCAGAGACCAGTCCCTCACTTGAGCACAGGACAGTTACAGCAAATGCCACCACACAGGAAGGAGCATCTTTAAGCACGTGGCAGTATTACCCAGAATATTACTATTTCAACACACCAGCTGGGCTTCACAGGACCAAACATACCAATGGCAGCTTCAACTTATCAGTTAATATAGGCCCATGAAAAAACATGTTCACTACCATTTCTACTAAATTATGTGATGACATAGTACCACAGGATACTAAGCAACTATACATTCACCAGAAGTTGGTTAATTATTAAGAGACTCATGTAATACAAGCTCCAGTCCTTTATTTTCAAGTTGGAAAATACACAAAGAATCATAAATAATTTTTGATGCTTTTGTTTGTTGCTGATTTTTTTTAAACTTACTCTGCTTATCAGATACTAATCTCTGAGTTTCTATGAAACTTTTATTGTACTTAATAGCAGATGAGTAAATGGAAAAGGGCATAATGATCATGAGTTTTAAGGAAAGAATGTGTTAGAATGTGTCAATATCAGAGCAAAGAACAGTGGCAAAACTAGACTGGCTTTATATCTGCTTCCTTTTTGCTAGCTCCAAATGAGGTTAGGAAAGAGGAGACCTGCAGAATTTTCTTTGGCTGCTAATACATGCAGGAATAAAAATGGAACACTATCTGGGAAAAAAAAGCTCGACCAGCTGTACTTCTTTTGGATTATGGAAGGCACAAAACATGAGAGAAATGCTAATTTTTGATAAACATAAACAACGTGACACTCAGCCTTACAGAGAACCTCAATCCCCTGCAGCCCATGGAGGTCCATGGTGTAGCAGAGATCCACCTGAGGCCCCTGGAGGGCCCCACCCCAGGGCAGGTGGAAGCCTGGGAGGCTGCGATGCTGTGGAAGGTTGACTGGCAAGACTTGTGACCCTATGGGACATCCATGCTGGAGCAGACTGTTCCTGAGGGGCTGCACCTATTGGATGGGACTCATACTGGGGCAGGTAGTGAAGAACTGCAGCCCCTAGGAAGGACAAGTTCGTGGAGAAAGGACTGCTCCACACTGGAGCAGGTGAAGAGTGTGAAGAGGAATCCTTCCTCTGAGTAGGAATGGCAAAAACAGTGTGCAGCCCCCCATTCACCATCCCCCTTGCACTGCTGGGGCAAGGAAGAAGAGAAAATTGGGGGTCAGGTTAAGCCTGGAAAAAAGGAAGAGTGGGGGCAAGGTATTTTATGATTTAGCTTTTATTGCCCCTCAGAAGTTTCATTATATTCTTTGTCCCCTGTGCAGCTGAGGAGTGATAGAGCAGCTTGGTGGGTACCTGGCATCCAGCCAGGATCAACCCACCACAGCTCATTATTCACCAATAACATCAGATCTATCAGAACGAAGTATAGAGTTGTGAATCTGCATGGTTTATCTAATTGAAAGAATTAGGTCTCTGAAATATTGCTTCCATTGAAAAGACCTTCCTGACTTGGCAATCCGAGGTATTTGGAGACTGTGTCAGTAATTTAAATACACAAATCAGGACATTTCCTTCCTTATACCAGCTGCCCAAAAGGTTTTGTGAAAGGGATACTCACTTTTTCCAAAAACATCCAATAACATAGAGCAGACATGCAGGTGTTTTGTACAGGGTGCAAACATGAGAGAGAAACAGGAAGGTGAAGGATGAAAGCAGACAGATTTGAAATTCAAGAGAGCTCTCCAAAGAAAGCTAGTAAAGCTAGCTTTTATGGCATACAGAAGTTATCTCCCTCCTTTGGTTTGCATTACAGCAGCACAGTAAAGCCTGAGTTGAGATGATGTCCTTGTCAGTTTTCCTAGATAACACACAGATATTAAAAATAATAATTTAAAAAACCAGATTAATTCAGCAGGTGAAGGGGAGGTAGCACTTCCCAGGCCTCTGACACTGAATTCTCAACCTCAATTCAGTCAGGATGAAGGCAGCACATCCCTTTGCTCCTTAGCTCACATGAGAAAGGGGAGATGCAGAAGCAAGGGTCACACTCACTGAGCTGAAATGAGGGGACTCAGGTGGCTGCCTCAACAGCAATGCTTTGGGCTTCAGAAAAGTTACATCAGCCACCTCTGAAGCAACTTAGGTTACCTTAGGTGATGTAATTTATTTATGGGCTCTTAAGTGAGATTAGAAGTCATGGGCGAAAGGAAATTTCAAAGGAACTTTTCAAAACTGACATGATTTGGAGGTTTCTTAGTGAAAGTCGCCTCACCATCACTTTGCCAAATTAACCAGAAAAGGAATTAAAAGCACAAACATCAGCAGTGCAGTTTCTGGAATTAGAAATCAAGACTTGTCTGGTTCTCAGGCCTTCAAGTCTTAATTTAAACAACTTCGGGCAGAATATTTTGTGCATCTCTCCTAGGAGCCATTATAATTAAGTCAGTGACTATAGGAAAGCAGATGATGAAATCTTTATGCATTATGTATGCACAAACAGAGGAATTTCTTGGAAATAAATCTCAATTTTCGAACCAATAAGTATGAGAAATTATGCTGTGAGGTACAGAAGAAATTGATCTCGACTGAGGTAATTTCTATTTGTCTTGATCCATAAGCAGAAAAGAGATGTTCAATGAAGCAGATGCTTTTGACAGAATTCCTCACTGGGATGTATAATGGAGCAAACCCAAAGAGAAGCTGTGGCTGAAGGAAGCACAAGCCCCGCAGCTTCTTTGTGGAGCTGAATTCTCCTGCTGGACCAGGACAAGGCGTGGCAGGTTCAGCAGGCAGCGGGTTTCAGTCCCAGATGTGCTCACTGCTAAGCTGAGCTTCCTGCAGCTCCTGATGTCCTGCTGTGGAAACAGCCTCAGGCATGAAAACTGGTGAGCCAGAGACCTAACCAATAAACACCGACATTCTTCAGTGTGCAGAGAACAAAGTGTAAACCTGGTGACAATTCTAATCACCTTATGGGCTGGACCACCAGCTCAGCACAAAAATTACTGTTTCAGGTTGCCTACTAGTGGTATTCAATCTGTGGTCATCAGCTTATCCTTCCCCCAGTACTAACTTCTTCCAAAGTGCTAATGGGGAAAAACATATTCCCAGGGCATTATGCAACTTTTGTGTTCGTGCAAAGCTCTTCCTTTGGCCATCAAAGATGCCTATCATGTTATTAACTTTGCTTTTGAAGCTACATAAAATACCTTAACACTGAAACTGATACACCTTCTCTGTATACAGCTTTAGTTTGGTGCAATGACAAGGTGAAAAGGTTCCTATTTGACAAGCACTGCCTTGCCAAGCTCTCACACAAATCAAACAGCATAGCAGGAATGACTAATGAATAAATCTCAAAAAAAAAAAAAAAAAAAAAGGGGAGGTAAAAGGATGTTTACAGATTTCCACAGAGATGTGGTCTATTATGAAGCTATAACTTCCTATCTATTGAGTGTTTACTAGAAAGGCTCAGTATTAAGATAAAGTCTTTTGTGGACAGGAAATGATCCAAGAAAAATTATACAGATACAGCAATTCATCATCAAAATGGGAGGAAATACTTTAAATGCTAAATAACTGAATGTTTACATGGTACTAAAATACTATTTAAAATTAGGAGTAAAGATTTCTCTTAGAAATGCACTTCCTCAAAATTTTATATGGGATTTTATCCAGCCCTCTTTTACTTGATCAGATGGCTATAGATTCCAAGGGTAGTTGGACAGATTAACAATTGTAGGATTAGAGATATGTTTAATTAAACACAAAACCACATTGTGTGATAGGTATATTTGAAAAGCCTATTCAGTTTAAGAATGATTGATACACATCTGCACTTTAAAAAACCCCCGAAACTTACAGCCCCATACATGAACAGAGGACTTACAGGAAATAATATGCAGAAGTATTTCAACCTTTGGCTCACATCTAATGATCTACTTTCTTCTCTCATGTATAATTTCATGAAGTTGCTTTATTACAAACAGACAACACTGAGCTTGGGGAAGAAAGATATAATCCATCAAGATTATATATTTAAAATTTCAATATCTGTTTTATGAATTACAGCCTAATCTACATTTTTGACTGCAGAATGATATGTTACACGTGGCAATTTTAATCTAAATTCCACAGGAAAGGCACTTCCCATCTGCAGCTGAGCTCTCGGTGCACACCCAAAGGCTTCATTCAAAATCTGCTCTAAGGCAGCCAGCAATAGCACTGCACATGTAGCCATGCGACCAGCAAACACAAAGAGCTGCTAACTAGTCATGAGAAAGAGAAACTAGTGCATGAAAGGGGCTGAAAATGGTTCCATGCAGCCAATGGCACCCTGCTTTTAGCGAAGTACTTTGAAAGAATACCACAGAAGGGCCTTTTTGCCAAAGAATTGCACTGTTAATGACTGGTTTATCCCAATGATTAGGATCTTTCCATTATCTTCAGCAAGTTCCCCATCAATTTCTAGATTTTTGTTATTAAAATAGGTTGACAAACAATCTAGGCTCAGCTTACAGCTGAGGCTGGCAGTTTATCACCCTGCACCAAATTTCACAGGAGGGATTACAACGCTCAGTTCTGTGAGGAAAGCTCCATGTAGGAGGGGAATATCACTGCTTCTGAACTGGATATAGAACCACAGAATATTTAGAGTTGGAAGGGACCTCTACCTATTCTCTAGTCCACCCACCTTGCCAAGGCAGGGTCACCTGGAGCAGGTGACATTGGAGTGTTTAGAATGTGTCCAGAGAGAGACCCCATGACCTTGCTGGGCACTGTTCCAGTGCTCTGCCACCCTCAGTGTAAAGCAGCTCTTCCGCATGTTGAAGTGGAGATTCTTGCCTTTTAGTTGGTGGCCATTACATATGAGGCAGCTGTTAATAGTACTTTTTTTTTTTTTGGCTCCTGTGATATGTTCATATAAACATATATTCATCATACGAGCAAGTATCATGTATTACACAAGAAGCATATATTTTGGCCAAATCATGAAACTGAAAAATAATTTTAAAATACACTAGAAAAATTATTTTTAATTTGCAATCATTTAACAGGGTGTCAGAATATTTTGGGGAAGGAAAAAAAAAAAAAAGGAAGAGGTTAATTCTCACTTCCTTACTTTATCACTCCAGAGCTAAGTGCTGTTTAGTTTTTGGTTTCTTTACCACAACAAAACTGGGACTCCTCTATGCTTTCACCAAGATACATGTCAGCTTGACACATTAACAAGGAATTAAATTTGTATTATCTGTCCATACTGAGAAAAGTAATTTAAAAAAATAATTTTAAAAATTAAGGTTTGATTTTAGATTACTGACACTGTGAAACAGTGAAAACTAAACCAAGCCAAGTATCTAGTTACTTCTGGGTTATTTTAAAGTAGTCTCAAAGATACACATCACTAGAAAACAACTGCAGCTCAAGTGAATGATTAAATCCTGAATCTACATGTTGTAAATGAAAATAGATGGTTCATCTAGGAACTTCAAATGTCATGGCCTTTGGAATGGAACTGAACACATATACA
This sequence comes from Turdus rufiventris, assembly GCA_013186435.1. Classification (NCBI taxonomy): domain Eukaryota; kingdom Metazoa; phylum Chordata; class Aves; order Passeriformes; family Turdidae; genus Turdus; species Turdus rufiventris. The sequence goes on along the minus strand of PYHW01009182.1, from coordinate 1,040,195 downwards.
AAGACAACTACAGTCTTTTCCCAAATAAATCAGGAAACATTGATTACTAGGAGGGGAAGACAATAGCCTCCTCCAAAGCAGCCCTCCATCCTGAAATGCAGATTGCACTAACATAACTACAAGGTAAGTGTTTAATACAAACTTTTGTGTAGATGGAGACATAAACTGTGTAGCTCATATTTCATGAGCCTTGGGCCAGAAGTCCCATGTTCTGGTCCCAAAAGCTATATAATAGCTTGTGGCAGCTTGTGAGCTTCTTGTAGAAGGTGTATTGAGTGTTAGCTATCCACAAGCATACTTTTATCCAGTGTTATAACTGCAGGAGAGCCCAGAGTTACTCCAGACAAAGGGCTGAGAATTTACACAGCAGTTACTGCTCAGAAATTCACAAGATGCAAGTATACACCTCAGCTTATTCCACACTTCTTGTTTTCTCTTAACACCTCATTTCTCTTAAGTAGCTACTGCTCCCCACATTCATTTAATGGGTACAATACCAAATAAAGATCATGCTGAAATTACCTTTAAAAACTTTTTGCAAGCCATTTTTTCTTTGCATGCATGAACTGATGGCAAATATCTTCGAAGTTAATTTCCCCACTGCAAGCAACCAAAAGGATGAAACTGTACTCATTAGAATACACAGAAAGAAAGCAATAATCCAAAGGTCCATGTGTGCTTATCAGAAAACTTGGAATTGCTCTTCATCTCACTGGTCAAATTTAGAAAGAAAATTATATTGACTCATTATAACTCAGATCACAAATGAACCATTTAAAAGTACTTTAAAAATGAGATTTAAGAGTCATACAGAAGATACTTAAACTAAAAAGGGAAACTGAAATTAAAAAGATAAAAATCCTAAAGGTTTTAATTAAATGGCTGAAGTGTTAATTTCTAGAATAAAACAGAAAAACAGTTGGAAGCATTAATAAACATACTACTAAATTAAAATGTACATGTGAACGACATCTCCAATGCAGTTCCCCCACCCCTACAAAAAGAAACAAATCAAATCCATCCACTATAAAACCTCCTATACAGAACATTTCTTGTACTTAAAAAAACATGATTGCTTATGCCCTACAAAAATGGGGTGATCTAAGAGTCATTTTGTCAAAGGAAATGTCTCTGAAGAACACAGAATCACAGAATAAGCTGAGTTGGAAAGGACCCACAAGGATCATCATGTCCAAGATGTGGCATTTCACATGCGAGCAGCCCCAGCTTAGGTCGCAGAATGTCAAAGTTGCGTTCTCAGGCTTAGAGAGAAAACTAGAAAAGCAAACCAAACCAGTGAACTACTAGAGATCAGAGTCAATTAAGAGAAACCCTTCTGGCCTGCACTGAAATCTCATCAACCCCCCAGAAGACATTATTGTACCTCCATTGACTGGTGAAGAAGTAAATTCAATTTGGTCAAATCTAGCTCTGATTAGTGCTGCTGAAACCCATACAATAAATTGCCAAATTGCTTCAGTAGCCAAGATGACTCTGGCTTTCTTCCGGCTGCCAGTGACAGATGTAGTGAAAGCACAGACCTTGAGCAAATACTTGAGTTTGGTGGGAAAAGATTGTTTCCCTTCTATTCTATCAGAGCCACACAAATTTGGTCTGAAGAGATTGACAGGACAGAAGAAGTTGATGCTGATATAGAGGTGCTGACTGGAAAGAATACTGGAAGCTGAGCTCTCCATCTTGCTGCCCAGTGTCCTAATGTAAACCACTAGATAAAAGGAGCCAAACCCGACAGAGGCCAACACTTACTGGAGTTAAGCTTTTCATTTTGTATCCCAGGACTTGAGAGTCCTGAGGAATCTCAAAAAAAATACAGACTAATGAGACTTTACAATAAGGCAAGGGGCAAGGACCGGGAGCATTTTGTCCAACACCTGGCTCCACACTGGAGAGCCACATGTCTTGCTCACAAACTAGTCAGTGTTGCACAAGTGCTTTCCTTCTCAACTACAGAGTTTCATCACCAAACCCACCCTGCTGCTTCAATCTCCACCAGCAGTTTGCACCTTGCACACAGCAAGGTGAGCTTCCCCTCTGCACCACTATGCCAATCCAAACTCACTACACTGTATAACCACAAATGTTGGCTCTTCTGCCCAGCTGGCTTTGCAAGCTGAGATTTAGGGCTCCTGACAGAAGAGGAGCAGCAGGGACTCATTCATCCATCTGTTCTAACCTGGCTGCCTCAGCTTCACTCAGGGCTGTCACGTCAGAGGACTGCAGGCTTTCTCCTCCATTCCAGCTCGCCATACCTTCTGAAGAGGACAAAGACGAGAAGAAACCTTTTCTCTGGCTCTGGCCACATGCCCCAGCCCTCGCTGAGCCAAGCCATAACCACTTGCCTCATTTTAACAGGGTGAAAATCAAAGAGCTAAGCCCAAGGCAAAAGCCTTTGAGCACTGAGGAGTGCATTAGCAAGCACATCACCAGAATCTCCCTAACAATTAGAAGTGTCAGAACACACATGTAATTTATGCACCACACATACTACAAAACTGAGTGAAGAAAAATTCTGAAGTAAGCTGCCTGAGGCAACATAGTTATTGTAATAATGTTTTCTGTATTATAAACCATAATGCTACTTATTTATAAAGTCTTCTATTTCAAAAGTTTAAAGTGGTAGCTTTACACAAAATTTTCTGTCAGAAAGGGGAAGTCTGGCAGTTCTGACCTGATTTTGCTGTTTATGTGATGGCTGCAATACTGAATATCCTGATGAAAGGAATCTCTGCTGAAGCCTATACTCTCTCATTTCTTCTTCTTAGGGCTTACTGTGCAGCACTTCAGAGAGCTCCAAGACATCGCTGTGTCTCTGCCCTATGAGACACAGTACAAATGCAGCTGCTTCTTGGGATTTCAAAAATAATTAAAGGCACAAGACAACAAAGGAAGGGTGGAAGAGAGAAAAATGTGAAGGAGGCAACACCAGCCTCTTGCAAACAAATACATGTACATTCAAGTCTGTTAAAAGGTGTACCTTTTTCCATGCGGTATGTTATCTTTTCTACCAGGCTGATTTGATGGAATTACCTCAGAGCATTTTTATTCCAAGAAAGCAAGGTGGCTGAAGTGTATCCATTATGTTACAAATTTTCTACATTGCAATATACTCCCAGACTTTAACATCTTCCTAGGCTTTTTAAAAATTGCGGCAGAGATAACATCTGATTTAATTAAAAACAGCAACTGTGTCTTTCCTGAAAGCAGATGTATATTTGACAGCATTAAATTCACAACCACAGATTTAGCTGCTGATGATTAGTGGTAGTTCCGAAGCTTCTCAGAGCTACATTAAGGAAAATGCTACCAAACGAAAAAAACCAGAAGCAGCAAACCTAGGCAGATAGAAAAGGAAGGGAAGGTGGTTTACTTCACTGTAGGAGGGGCTGCTGTGACTTCCTGGATGTCTAAAAGCGCCCGTGCTCCCTGCGCAGGAGCCAAAGAGGACTCAGGTGGAGAGGTCTCACCCACCCAGCCATCCCAGCAGGAGGGTGGGAAGTGCCCTCAACCTGATACACACACACATGTGTCAGGAGAACAGTCACGGGCGTGGAAATGAAGTACCACACAGCCCACTGCAGCTCTCCTGCCCTGCCTTTCTGACTCCCATGGATAACAAACGCACCCGGATAGGGCTGAGGTTGCTTCTCCCGTAGTGCCCTCGCTCTCCGCAAGGAGCTGAGCTCCAGGACCTCTGCACATCCCTTCTTACCCAGGTCCTGGAGAGCTGCAGCCAGGCAAGGGCATTTCGGACAACGAAACACTGAAAGGGAAATCCACCAACAGTCCTCTTTCCCCCACGGCACACTTAGAAGACAAAAAGCCCCACTTCTTACAGGAATTGCCTGTATTTCCTGTGAGGAAGCTGAGAGGAGCAGACAGATGACTGTCACCCCCTTCCAGCGTGCTCCCCCAAAGCACTTCTGGAGCACTTCAGTAGTGACGAACAGAAAGCAACAATAGGAGTCGGGCTGGAGCCAGGATAATTCCTGCAAATACACCACCCTAAGGATTACATACATTAACATAAACATGTATTATTTATGGATTAAATACATCACTTATCACCACTACGGTCTAGAGCATTTGCAGTTTCCAAAGTGAGGGAAATGCTGGTGAAGTGCAAGTAGTTTGTCATTTTATCAACAGCTCTCAAACCTCCAAAAATACTTCTTAACTACATCCAGAAAAATTACAGACCACAGCCATGTTTGCCTTGTGATTACTTGAAAGCTAAATAAATCTTCCCTTTGAAGTGGAAACGAAGGTTTTTGAAGGTTTTACTGAGTTTTTGGCCACAGATTTTATATATAAAAGCGCCGATTTAAAACTTATTATATCCCAACCAGGATAATTTTTGGAAACACTCTGCTTACTTCTTGGATGGGCTTATATTTGATTCAATCATAGTAATTCTACAGTTCTCATAATACTGAGAATTAGTCAGGCAAACAAAGACATTTACAGATATTTCCATTTATAGATGACTGGCCTGCAGTTTGGTGATCTTGCAACCAGGAGTGGGAGAAATAATTCTCCTATTTTCAATATCACGTGGTAGAAGCAATTAGAAACAGCCTCAAATTACATGAATTCTATTCTCCTGATTTCATAGATACATTCTTATCTTAAGCTTTTAGTTCCCTACCCAACTCTCAGTTCCCTACTCTGAAAAACTAACACTACACTTACATCTCAAGTCCCATCTTTGCCATCAGACACTTCACTAACTGCACATATACCCTGCAGCATTTTTTCCCAAAAATTTATTTCAGGACTGCAACAATCCTGAAGAAACATTGAGTTCCACGTTAACATCCCCTACAGAAAAGTTTGTGTGAAGAGATGGTGCTTGATTATATCTGCAGAACCGACTGGGCAGCTTTGTTGCTGTTGAAGTCAAGATGGGCATCTTTGAATATTGCAGACCCTCAAGGAACTCAAACTCAGGAAGAAGACCCATTATAGAAATGAAGCCAAAATACAAAGAATAAGTTTAACTCTAAATTAGTAGTCTGCATGGTCAGACTGGATAGGACTCTGAGCAACCTGATCTAGGTGAAGAAGTCCCCACTAATTGCAGAGGTTGGACTAGGTGACATTTAAAGGACCCTTCCAACCCAAACTATTCTATGGTTCTGGGAGAAATCAGTGGGCCAGGAATGTAGGTCCATTCCTCCATATCTGCTACATGCAGAATAGCACCCAGCTTTTCTGCATTGCTGCCAATGGTGTTAGAAGGACGATTAAATGTCATGAGTAAGATTTTATTACAATCTAATTACAAAGGAGGTAAGAGAAGATTCATTGTCTACTCTCTGTCTCATGTGGTATTAAAAACATTTCCCAAAGCAACACAATCCGGTTAAGTCACAATGAGCTACTAGACTTGTTGGGCCACAGGTCTGACCAAGGCATAACAACTCTTCATTTTGTCTAATAAAGATGAAGGACAAAAAAAGTCTGTGCAATAATTCCAGCAGAAAAGGAACAAATGTATCAAGCGGAACTCTGACATGCAATTTAAAATCCCAAATCTTAATGGGAAAAAAGCAGCAGTTTAATTTTGGGGGGTACCTATAACTGCCCAACACATTTCACTTCATTGCTTAGGAAACCTTTGCATCTGTGGACCTTTTGTGCTGGAGTTGTATGCCCTGAGTTCAGGCTGAGTGTTCTGAGAAGCTGCAGCCAAAACAACCCAGTCACTTCCAAGAATGTAGCTGGGCAAAAAAGGGAACCTTTTATTCTCAGAACACAGGGCATTGAAACTTGTCCCAGCAAAAATTCTTTTCACTTGCTACTACTTGAACTTGGAATTCCACAGCGGCTCTTCCACAGTGCTTTATCCATAGGTTTGTATAAGTCGGGTGAAATAAAAACATCATCCTGACTACTGTTTTGCAAAATCTTCCTGTTTAAAATTAGATATAAGGGAATGGATGGCCAGTCTGCTAGAACAAGGATTTAACATTTCTCAGTCATTTTGACAAGTCATTTTGACAAGTTTCAACAGTGCTTATTTGTACAAAATGATGGTGTTGGGATGTTTGATACTTACATTTCACAGATGTAACTAAGTTCAACCAAAGCCAATTGAGGACTCTTATCAGATGAAGGCTGGCAAGATATTTACTTGCAGGAGATGAGAGAATATTTAAACTTTTATCATGGTCCATATAATTTTCTTGAGAAACTTTTATTTCTAGCCATAAGAGATATGAAGTCTATGTATAAAATATACTGTGTGCTACAGCAACTTCTTTTCCATTCAAAAAGGCTGATTCCCATTTTTAAAAAAGCACAATTAAACTGCAATCTCAGCTCAGCATTAATAGGAACAGCAAATACTGTACCCTAAGATAGAGTTCCTATAACATACATAACTTATCTGTACAGAGCAAGCTGGCAGAGCAGTTATGTCTTTAGCAAACCAGACTCAATATAAAAAGGATTTACTTGCATGCAAGAACATTTGCAGTCTCTGTGCAGTTTTACTTTGAATAGATTTAACATTTAACTAGTTCAACCACATTAATCTTTAAGCTCCAGACTCCTGGAAAAGTATTCATCATTTTTCATTTTGAACCAAAAATGACATTTGTAGCAACAAAAGGTGGAATTCCAAAGAACTGCATGCAAATTTTAAAACATCAGTATCTAAATAAATACGAAAACCTCCCAATTTCCTCAAACAAAAAAAGTAAGATTTATAGCAAAGCTATGCTTTCTTCATTTATATCAGAATAAATTTTAGGCTTTAAAAGTCAGAACTTGGAGCAGCTTTTTCTCAGATAGTAAAGACCATCACTTTTGAAGAGTCCCAATTGCAAAAGCTGAATTGCAGCAATAATGATGAAATACTCCAGTCAGAAGGACCTCTAGATTGAAATTTTAAATGAGAAACCAACTCAGTGCAGTTACTGATAATGCAAGTTAATTAAGAGCATTTTTGAACATTTGTCCTATTTCCTCACTGTGATTTCCAGGTTTGCTAAAGAGTTTCCTATTGTGCTGCACATCATGCTCCAGCAATAGCTGCCCTTCATGCAATGTCTTTATTTGATACTTTGAATTTTACAGTTTATCTGGAGATAAAGACATAGAGAAGCAGATTAAAGGAAAGTGTGTTTTACTGCCATATTGGTTTCCTACTGGAGAAGGACAGATGGGTGTTTGTACAGCTAAATCCATCTCTGGTTGTCTCCCACTCCCTGACACGATTCACTGCCCCTTCCCCTTGCTGCAGACCACAGCCTTCCAAAAAAACCCCACCAAAATGCAAAAAACCCCTAATGCCTCCGTGTGTTAATCCAAGAAGCAATTATGAAGCAATTGAGAATAAACATGAGAGGAGAGCCCTACCCCAGTACATCCCCCACTCCAAGACAGCTAAAACTATGGAAGACTTTCCGACATTTTGGCACATGTGTGCATGGACCAGCAGGGAGAGGGGTTGCCATGTTTTCCTATCCTAAGCAATATGTAACAAGCCACAGCATCCACCCCAGCTCTGGTTCAGGGAAGATTAACTTGTTCTTCACCTTAACACCGTTGGGTAACTTTGTCCCTCTCACAAAAGCAGACCTAGAGAACAGCTCCATCATCACTGTGGTAAGAAAATTTCCTTGGAAGCCAAAGCCTGCTCTCCACTTCAGATGGATGTGAGAGATGATCCTGCCTTCTGCAGTGGAGTCTGATTTTTCAAAAATAGCTCATCCATTGTTTTATGAAACACTAAGTGTGTCTTCTATTACTTTAATCAGATTCCCTGCCCCTATAAGCCACAACCCTGGAAAATCCAGCTTCTCTCCCATTCCCTGGAGAGCTGTTGTCTTGTGGATGGCAGAAGAAGGGAGACTGTCTCCTGCTTTGCATGCAGACATACCCATCCCTCTCCTGCAGAAAGCACTTCACCTGCCTGTCATTCTCTTCAATAACTTGTCTTGGAAAACTACAACAGCTTGAGCAAGTCTCATCTGACTTGTGGGTCTAAACTTCGATATTTGTTCGCTGTCCAAATCTCTTCTATCACACCTCAACAAAGGACCTTTCCCTTTCTTCTTCCTTTTTATTTCTATTTTTAAATTTTACTCTCCCAGGCAGATACAAAAAAATTCCCTTGTACAGCAACTTTTCCTCTCAGTACCACATTAAATTTGCATCTTCCAAATAAAAATTCTGATCTTTTCTCCCACCAGTTGAGACTTCTGCTACCAACTCTCCTAGCTCTCTTAATCAAGCATATTTATCAATGAACTTGCAATTACAATGTATGTGCTTGATAAAGCAAAGATATGTGTAGAAATAAACTGCCAAACACTTTAATGAATCAAACAAGACATTAACCTGCCTCTTGCTTTCCTCTCCCCAGTTCAATCCCTCTCCAAGGCCTCGTATCCTCCTCCCTGCAGCCACCTCCATGCCTGCTGCTCTGAGCTGTTCTGCCCTCAGCTTGACTCAGCATTTCTGTATTGCAGCATCTTTACCTATGTCTCACTAGCCTTATGCTTAGACTGGGACAATGCAAAAACCATTATGCCACTCTTTACTAATAACCCAACTTAAACAAAAAAAAGTTCCAGCCTGCCACATTCTATGCAAAAGCACTTTCTGAAATACCAAAATGCACGTGCCTACATTTTATAATAGCACAACTAAGCAGCTTTCTGGTCAATGAATGGTCAATTTCTGGTCCACGCACTTCTAGATTTTTTTAAGAAAAACTTCATTTGACTTCTTGGATTCAACCCACTCTTAATAATTATACAGGACAGTGGGTTTTGCTTATTTCATGGCTATGTTGTTTGCTTTAGCTTTACTGTTTCTGCATTCTGTAGATGCTCTCCTGTCTTGGCTGTATTTTCTACATCCACTACCTCCATTCTTGAACCTTTCCTCAATCTTTATTAAAAAAAACCCCAAAAACCAAAAGACCAACAAAACCCCACCCAAATTCTCTTTCTCACCTCACCCACGTTCTGACAGATGCCTGCTCCAACTCCCAGGCTCGTTTGTGATCTGCTGCCTGCACACTCTGCCTCAGAGCTCTTCTGGGCAGCTCTGCCCCCTGTAACACACACAGAAGGATCAAAAAATACCCAAACAAAAAAGCCAGCCCCACCTAGACCCTGCTGCTGTTTCTCCTTTACCTTGGAATAGAAGCACTCCACTAGACTTGATTCTTTAAAAAAAAACAAAAAAGGGCTGGCTGCAGCTGTGCTCTGGCAGACAACATTGGTCCACCTCAAATAGAGAAACAGGTTTTATATCCATAGAAATAACCAGCCTCCACTGAGGAAGGGAAGAAACCAGCAGAAAAGGAAATACTGCAAACACACCATTTCTAGTAGGTTTTTGTCAATGGATCTTCATTTCTTTGCTCCTTGCAAAGGCTATAATACCAGTCCTCTTAAACCTCATTTTGTTTGCATGAAACAGCACCTTCTTTCTCACTACTGATTTCCTGACTTCAGCAGGTTCACAGGAGGGTTCACAGTCCCTTTATTGTCCACTGTATTAACAAGCATGAAGGTTTTCATTTGCTACTTGAGCTTTCCATGAGCTCTAAAGATCAGGAGAGACACTACTGAAATGCAATTTGATTGCAAGTAAGCACCAAAGAATAAAGTGGAACTAGAACTCACAAGTACTGGTTATTTCCGTACTTGTGACTGGCACAAAGATCCCTCACTTTGTAGACAGAGACCAGTTTTTCTTCAATGACTAAATAGCACAAGCAGTGTCTCTCCTGAATGTTCCACTGATACTACTTTTTTCCTGAACACAAAGTAAGTCAATGTGGTTTTCACTCTGTTCCATTTCCTGACCTCTTCAACCAGCTGAGGCTGCAGCTCTGTCTGGGAGTGGCAACAGTACATTGGTATTGCATACCACTGCATTGGTGGGGGAGAAGCCAAGGAAAAACATTTAGAGATACATTAAAATCCCTTTTAAAAGTCTTTCTGACGCTTAAAAGTGTTTGAAAATCATATAGACATGGTGTTTCCTTCTCATAGGCTTTGGGGGAGTTTTACAAGCAAGATTTTCATTGTACCAAGACACAGGTAGATTGGAAGTCTGGGTTTCATCCCACTCCACAGGTGGAATGAAAGTAGTCTTAATGCATAGATGGTAGAAAATTTCAGTTTTCAAGGAAGTGAAACCCTCAATACCATGGATATCTAGCACCTTTTCACAGTGTTTTTATGACACAGATGCTTTGGTCACACAGCAGTACAATATGTACTGCTCTAAACTTGCTTCAAAGCACCTTTCCTGCACTCTGAGGCAAGTGCACTAGAGCCGTATTTCAGATTTTTAAAAATTGAATAATTTTTCCTTCATCAGCCGTTTTAACGTGAGTGAGTGCCTCCAAAATGAATCACAACATGATTATTCTTCCACAAACACATAGTGCTGGCGTGTAGTAAAATTTGTCAGCACAAAACACTAACGATCTTAAACAAAATCAAACAGAAAGAAATAAAAGACAAAGGACCATGTAGTCCATTTGGGAAATGCTTCCTGAAGCTGGAGAGAGAGAGGCTCCCTGCAGTGCTAACATCTGCACAAGACAGAAAATTTATTTCCCCCTCTCCCCAGAAAGAAATAAGAGATGGAGGGAGAAGAGGAAATGGCAGACAGCAGATAATCTCTATTTTACGCCAACAGACAAAATGACAGTGGAAAAGACTTGTGCCCTCTGGGGTTCACAGGAAACCAGTCACAGGATATGTGTCCCTTTCAGTTCAGTAAGTGTACACTCTGGCAGATTGTCATTAAACACAAATGGATTTTTCTTAAAGTTACAACCACAAGCAGCATCACATTTTGCAAAATATCTTACTATTAGTATGTTGAAGAATATGAATATAGTCTTGAATAAATATTAATATATTAAAGTCTAGAAGCAATGATACAACCCCTCATATATATACATATATATGAGGTGTTGTATCATTGCTTCTATAACTGCTATATATCTATTCTATCATTGCTATATATCACTTATGATCTCCTCCATGAAGACCAAGGAAGAAAACCTCTTGCAGACACAACCAAACTGGGGCTGGAGTTTTTTTGTGTTTAAAGAAACAAAACTGAAATTGCAAATCCAAGTTCTATCAAAAGGCTTTCAGGTAACCTTTTCTCAGAGCACATAAATATTTACCCACTTCTCTCAAAATGTCATCAACATTGTGTTGGGGACATGCACTGTGGGCACTGAACCAGCTTTTACTCATACAATAATGTTAATGGGCACAGGATGTGATTGCATTTTTATCTTTTCTTTAGACTCCTTAAAGTGTTGCATCAAGTGTCCAAATGTGACCATGGGCTTTTCAGGATTTTCTTTTTTATTATAATTCATAAATAGCTTATACAAGCACAGGGATTATATGATTCAAATGTTATTTTGTGGCTTTAAAAATATCTTTACTTCAAATAAAAGTCAATTGCCAAAAAATCTCCTCACCCCTGACCTCCTCTAACAATCCTCTCCCTTTTCCTTTTAAAAACCAAGGTAGCAGTAACAAAACAAAATAAACAACAACAAAACTCCTCCCAAAAAATGGAGGAAAAAAAAGTGGAAAACCCCAACAACTTTCAATAACTCTGACAGTTTGTCAAACCTGTCATGTTCAAGGTAAAAGTCATTGTAACACTGAAAACCAGATTTTTTTGGAAAACACAACATAACCTTTTCATTCTATTCTAGTTTTTTTTCTGATTGACACATGCCAGCTATTCAATGACTGTTTTAATGCCTTTTACTTCCACTCTATCAGTAAAAACAACAAGAAATTTCAGTCCACATTTAACAAAGGGCTCATTTACAAACACCTCATTTAGCAAGTAAAACTTGTAGGTAGTTTCATCCTTGAATGTCTTCTGTTCATCCTATAATCTCATTCACCTGCACAAGTGGATTTCACAATATCCTATCTATCACTATAGATAGATATTTGTGGCATCTATCCACTGCCACAGTAGGGAGATTTATATATATCTGTGAAGTCTCTTGCTGTGTGTCAGAAAAGCACAGCTTGATGAGTTTGTCCTTTGACATGCAAGGAACCCAAACAGCTTTCAGAAGATTTTTGCCTCTTATTTTTAAACAGAAGATGAACTATGTTATAAAGTTAAGAGAAATTAACCAGAGAGTATTAACAGCTGTCAAATGGATGAGGAAAGTGAGATCATAGGATTGAGCTCTTTGTAGAAAAGCATGAAAAGAGGTGCTGATGGTTAATTAAGATTGTGTTGATAAGTGCCAAAAGTCAAGTTCTCAATTTCCCCTACACCTTTCAAGTATAATTAGGTTTAAAATAAAACAGAGTAACAGTGCTGACAGGCACGGGATCGCTTGTTTATGTTCTGACTCTGCTTTGTGCTACCTGTAAAGGACAGTAAGGTTTCATACATAGGCACTGAAGAGCTGCTTCACATTCTTTGACTGAAGAGCTCTTAGCATGGTACAGGCTGAACTCCTAAATATTAGTGTTAAAAAGCCCTGACCAACCAAACAAAAGAATCAGCAAACGACCAAAACCAAGAAGAAACAAAACCACTCTGGTCACCCTAAACTAGAGCCAGGTAATTAGAAAAAAAAAAGTCCCATTTGTAAGCTCTTCCAGAGTGCCAGGCTTCCTTGTAGTAGAAGCCATGGTGTCCCTAAGCAGCGGGGTGCTCAGAAAGCCAGCCTGTGCTCAGAGCATTCCCCCCACACACATGTACAGCACCGTCCCACGCACAGGAAGGGAGAGAGGAGGCGCCTGGGAACACCTACTGTACCAACAGCACCAAATTTCCATTCTGCATTGTGTCTCGCTGGTTTCTCACTCACACAAAGGCTGGTTTGTCATCTTTGCCACAAGCACTGCAGGCAACAGCAAATTAGTGTGGTTCACATGTGCTGACTTGCAACACCAGTTCGTAGTGAGACCTCTCTGGTTATTGAGTGCGCTGCTTCGTACCTGAACAGCAGAAAGCCTCGTGCCTCAGCTTTCCCTCCCCCCCATCACTCTGCAGATTCGTGTGGAAAGATCAATTACACACATTTGCATGACAAAAATATTAAGGCTTTGTCTGAAGTTATCTACCCAAACCCCAGACTTCCCAGAGCTGTCACTGGTTGTGCCACTGGCATTTGCCTGCCCTACCCCAGTTTGCCCATGACTTCACTGTGATGAAGCTCTTAATTACATGGTCACACAGAAAGCTTCCCATGAGAGCAGAATCTCCCCTATAGTGCCTAAAATGGCTGGTGCTTATTCAGTGTGGACATTTAATACTTTTTTTTTTCCCTTTTGACATTCACTGTCATTTTACAGAATGATTTTCTCAGCTTGTGCCAGCAACACAACCAGCTCACTTATGGATCCCTGCACTGCTCAGCGCATGAATCTCCCTCACAAAGCATGTATTTTTTAACAGAATCCTAAGACACCAGGAGTATTATTGGTACTTGATGACAAAGACAAGATAAATTCCAAAGTTCTTTATTTAGGTGCCCAGTTTGAGAGAACCAAGGCCTGATTATCCAGTACATCCATACAGCAATAAGTCCATTGACTTCCTTTGCAGTTGCACTAACTTGACACTTCTCCAGTCATCCCAGTGTTTATTAGATTGCCACACAGCAAAATAAGTCACTTCTGTTAACAAAGTGTTCTTAAGTGGAGCCTCTTTCCCAGATGCCTAGCAGGTTCTTGCCTTTTCCTTCCTACAAACTTCCCCACCACTTTCACGCAGCACCTCCCAGCTCCTGCAACAGGTGAAGCTGTGATTCAGCAGGAGACAATCTCTCCTGCTACTGCCTTGGTCTGCTCCACTGGGTACTAAAATAAACAGGGATCTTCTCAGCTGAAAAGCCCAGTATCACATCAGGCAACTAAAATCCAAACAGTAACACACAAACACTGATACTGCAAGCACTTAAGCATCCTTGACATCAGGAAAAAATAAAAAAATCAAGGAAATGTTCTTTGAAATGAGACTATTTTAAGATTGTTAAAAGCAAATGTTTCCCATCCCTTGAGAAGTTCTCCTCACACGAATGAGTGTGATTAATCAGCAGGCACAGCCTCTCCTTTTTAAATTCAGGGAGAAATGGGAAACTTCATGCTGTTTCTACTGCTGGGTTAACCACAATCAAGGGGGAGGACAAGGCATAGACACCATTTCATTTATCAACAGGTGTCATGGGTTGTTGCTACCTGCAGAAGGAAGAGCCCAAGCCCTCAAATCTTCAGTTCAACTACCTCCAGATTAGACAAAGCAGACTCTGCAATCCATGACTTCTTGCTCACTTGCTTTAGAATCTTTTCTCTGCTGGAAAACAGATGCAGAGAGGCTTGAGGAATTGGTCAGGATGATTAAAAAGGAGACAGAATGGGAAAGGAGCACATGAGAGCCTTGAAAGATGAAAGCTTTTACAAAGTGACAGTGTATTTTACTTGCACGGGAAATGCAGGCAGGAACATACAAGCTTCCAGGACCTCTTCCCTTTTGGTCCACTGTTTCTTTGTGTAAATTGAAGATGAGAGATGCTTTGTGCAAATACGGATGACAGATAGATATTAAAAACTCTCCAAATACCAAAGGGTGGAGAAAGCAGCTGGAGATGCTCTTCCCTTGAACTCCCTGGAAATCAGTAGTGACCTGCATTCACCATATCCTAACTTGTGCCATTAGAACTGGAATGTTTTAACAACCCTGCATATCCTACATTTCTACCATGCACAGTTTTGTGTCACTCTCAGAAGCTGTTCTCAGAAAAGCAAGATTCACAAAACCTCAGCTGGCATCTGCCCACCCTTATTTCAACATGCCTGTGTGCTTTGTGGTTTGAGACGCAGCCTGAGTCAATGCTGATGTAAATACATACATGCCATGTCAGTTCTGGATACAGACATTGCAAAAAGCCTGCGAGGTACTTGGCAGAGATTATGGGTGGGCACTCCTCCCACTTAGCACCCATTACTGAACAGTGCTGATGTACATGCTCTAACAGCAGCTGGAAAACTCTGGGCAATTTTTTGCAACTGAGCTGGCAACTCAAGGCTATTCATCTGCACTTAAGAAAACCAATTTCCCATAGAGAAGCAGTAGGTTATTGGTATAGAAGGACTGGCAATACCTTAGGTGCCACATGTCTCCAAACACTCCACTCTCCTCTATCAGGAACACAGAAAGTCCCTTTCAAAAGGCAGAGTTATTCCAACATCAAACTTCTAACTCTGAAGTAGCTGGGAAATTATCTGTTCTGGATATCTATCAGCAACCTCTCAAATATATAACACAGAGAAGATCATAGAAACAAATTACTATGTGCACTATATTTTTCTTCTAGACACGTCTGCATAGCAGTCTAGGGGAAGATCACTGGGATAAAAAAGAAGGCAATCTACTGGATGTGAGTAGCCTGTTAAACCTTCTGGAGGTTCAGGGTGCCATGGGCTCCATGGTAAGGATGCACACTAAATGTCTGCAGCTCAGCCAGCCCACAGCTGTAGGATGCCTTTGCACTAACCTGCCAGCCCAAGTACTCTGCTGACAGCAGTGTGGACAGATGGACAGACACCTATACCCCGCTTTACCCTTTCACCAAGAGCAAGGCAAACACCCCAGCACAAGCAAGCTGCCTAGGTGTGAGCAGCCTGCAGGAGAGTAAACCCAACACAAACCATACAACCCAGAGTAACTAATAAGTGTTCAACTCAGACCTCATCACACCTACGAGGTAGCAGAATCTGGCAGAATGCCAAGCCCCAGACAAAGAAGATATAAAAAGCCAAACCAAACCAAGCAAAACCACCCCCCAAACTCTATCCAACCTCGAATAAATCTATTAGAGCTCACACATGTGCAGATAAATCCTTTTCACTGTATCAGTTAAATAAAAGATAGTATCAGTTTAAGCCAAGGCAGCACAATTTGTCCAGTTCCACTCGATGAGAACCAATGCAGGGTGCTTACTCACAAAAAGAGTAAGAGATGGTTAACAAAACTGACAAACCATTCAATGTTTAACAGGAAGTCTCAAGTAACACCAAGTTTCTCAGCACCCAATATTGCAGCAATATATTTCTTCCTCTCCCCTCTCCTTCTTTCTTTTTCTCTAGAAGATGAATTTATCTCAATTCCAGTAAAAGCAGAAGTAAAGAAAAAAAGCAGCATGCTGACTGGTACCTTTGTTGCTTTTGAAAATGCAGAACAAATATGAAATGTCAGAGTATGATACTCCCAGAGGAAAGGGCTGGCCTGAGCCAAAACTTCTAGACTAAAGCAAAGACATAGAAACCTCAGCCTACAAACACAATGCAAAGTTTTGTCTGCTCCCCTTTCTGCTCAATTCATAATTTTCTTATACCAAGTAGTTTTCATAACTGCCACTGAAATCAAATCAGCAAGACCTTAAAGAGATCCAGCAGACAGTTCCTGAACTTCTGGAGAATGAAAAGGATACAAATGAAACATCTTTTTTGGGACATTAAAAATCCCTACTCCTAGGAAAAAGAGATTGAAAATTACTACTTATGGTACTAACCATGCTAATTCAAATATAGTAAGGCATTATTTCTGGTTGCACACCAGTCAACCATTTTTTCAACAAACTTGAGGAGGAACATTACTGAGATGCAGATGCAGCCAAAGTCGCGTCACTAAAATGCCATGATGGCTGGTAGAGCAAGTCTGGGAGATTGCTGGGTATGCCTAGAAGGCAAACTGGCTGTCAGGCTTTCAAGGCCTCTTTTCAACATTGTGAGTTCAAGTGGCTTGGGTTACTTTTGCTTTATAAAAGCTTGATAAATAAATCTACTGATAAAGATTCCTCACTGAAAAAAATGAAAAAAAAAGAAAAATCTTTACTCAAGGTATCAAGCAGCTAGTTTGAATTTCCTAGAAAAAAGGAATTTAGGTATCAAGTTGTAATCACTGGGCCAACAAAGCTCTGTTTCTTACCAATGCATTCTCCTGTTCTCCCCTTTACTTCCTTGTCAGTTGTATTATTGAACCTTCCCTTTCACCTTCCCTTTTGCTCCATGTCTCCTGCCACCCTAAAAAGGTGAGAGAAAAGCTATGGCAAGTCAAGCAAAGCACTCATGCTGACTTGGTTTGGCAGCATCCAGGTGTTTGACATCCACAAGGACCGAGTTCAGGAGTCCCTTCAGGAGGGGTAAAAGCAGTGTCTTCTCTACACACCTGCCTCTTCTGAAAAACATTGGTCATGAAAATCATTCACAATCACCTTCAAATTCACTCTGAGACATCAAAAGACTCCAAGTTTGAAGGACAAGGGAACAAACTGCTTAAGGCTTATGCCTACAAGAAACAAAATATACAAAAATCCATGCTTTTAACATTTATTTATTTTTTATATTTAAAACCTCACTTTTAATACTTTTAAAATTTTGCAATACATGGACAACTGTACTGTGTGGTCCCTCACACTACAGGGACAGGAGACTGAAGGTACAGTTTCAGAAAACCATAAAAGTGGCATTAATCTTCAAATGTTCATTATGTAAACCCAAAGAATATCTCATATTTCATATTATTGTTACTTTGCTTGATAAATAATAAATGCAGATTTGTACATGGGCAAACAAAAAAAAAAGAAAGAAAAAATAGAACTGATATTAAAAACTGAAACAAAGGAATCCGAACCACACGTGCCAACAAGGAACTTAAAATTTTTTTTAAGAATTCTGGCAACTCATCACAAATTAGCTCTCCTAGGAATACCAAAATTAGGTTAGCGTTTTCTTGTGAACATCAAGTAAAGAAAAAAATGCCCTGAAAACACAACAAAACGACTGCCAAGGAGGCTTATGCTGCTTTTTTTTCTGGGCTTGGCCATTTCTAATTAATAATAAAAATCATCATTCAGGTTTCTCTCCCTTTGAATCAAAAGAGGGTGGGATGTCTTCTTCAACATGTTCTCCCATTCCCCCAAAACCCAAAGGAAAAAGCTTTCAAAACCAGTTAGCTATACAGGCAATGTATACATGTATTACACTTCTAGTTCAAGCATGTGGCATGTATTCAGATTTAAGCACATCAGCCAAGGGAATCTGCAAAATTAAGATTCAGATATGAAGTTGCTTCAGATTCTTCCCATCCTTTTGTTTTAATACATTGTATGCCTTACTTTGCCTCTTTAGCATATGCAGTAATTGCTCTTTTAAGTTCCTAAGAAGTATTTCTTGACAAAATGACATTGGAAATTCCTACACCAGAGAACCAGAGGGAATAAGAAGCCGTCTTAAAACAGCAGTCAGTATGTGATGTGCTCTGGGTCAAACCCCAAGGCACCACTTTTCGAGTGGTAAGCACCACACGCTTGTCAGAGAATAAAGTCACAAGAAGATGAGAAAAAAAAAAAAATCTGATTCACATCTATAACATGAAAGGACCATTTCTGACATTTTTGGTTCATACATATATTGCACACAGGCAGCCACTGTGCTTGAACAGCCAAGGTCAGTTATCCTGGAGGGCATCTGTACCTTCAGGAAGGTTTTAGATTTGGCTGGGGTGGAAGGGGTGAGGCACGAGGAATCAGTGGGCTTGTCTGTTTAGACAGCACTGATAATGCTGGGAAGAGAAAACAGTGTCCAATGCCTCATACTGAGCAATGCTCCAGCTCTTACCACTCCTTTTACAGAGGTCTTCCCTTATTTAATTTCGTTTTTTTTTTTTCCAAGGAGATTAAAAACAATATACAAAGAAGTCACTGTATTGCTTAGAAACATCTGCCAACATTAACATTATAAAATTGAGAATATTTTTAGGATCAGCCTCTACTACACCCATTTATGCATCAGCAGTTTCAAAAGAGCATAGATCAGCCACAAATCAACTCTACCAACTAGTCTTTCAGATAGAGCAATCAAAGTATATATATTAAAAATACCTGAGTCACACTGGTGGAGCCGACCTCCAACACAATTTGAATGTGTTAGATTTAATTAGAAGGTGTTGACAAGTACACACACATTTATTCCATAAGAAAAAGATAGTCACCTTTGAGATCTTCAGCAGCAGCAGCCACCACACTATCTTGGACCTCAGCGGCCAAATGAAAATGTAATATCTCTAGCTCTAAACTCCCACCCCTTCTTCCTCTCCTCCAAAACAACACAAGTATTTAAATATTTGAGATTGGTAACACTGGCTTCCAGTCTTACCATCACCCAAATTTTACTCAGGGTCAGGATGCAGAAGACCAAAGGTACTGGCATTGTCTGGACTAGGTACTGAACTACTGCACTCAGTGCTGTTTGTTGCCTCATATCCCAAAGTTTCTACCAAGATAATATACTCATGCTCTTTGGAAAAGGAGTTTTTGTGACTTCTCTATCTTGTTTGCAATAACCTAAGTTTAATCTTGTGTAGCCCATTTAAACAAATATTAAATGTGAGTTGAAACACATCCACCTCATCTTCCCATTGGAACTATTTTACTCAAGCTGCAACCAAATACCAGAAAGTTTGTGAGCTGTTCCCATGACTTACATCAAAACTGAAACAAAACTTCTGAATTCTTTCAACTCTCACTCTCTCCCGGACGAGAACTTAAATACGAGACCAAGTGACCCTAGTTTCTGATTAAATAAAAGCAAATACATGAAAGCATGCACCCTCCTGACCTGGTGAATCTCATGAGCAGCCACGGCAAGAGCTGTTCACCAGAACCACCTGGGGAAGGTCTGTGTCCCTGAGGGGTCAGGGGGTGTGTGTGTGCCCATTAATTACTGGGAACAGGCAAAACTCCCCATTTGTCCACACAATCCAGTGATCAGATTAGTAGTAAGCCTCCACTTCGAAATATCTATTGCACAAAGTCCTTCTGCTATGTAACAATGCCTCGGTAAACCGAATGAGCTGTGTAACCCAAGGGTGGCTTCCACACCAGGAGGGGCTTCTTGCTTATTCTGAGCTGCAAGCAACCTACAGTGGTAACTGTACTGACTGAAAAATTACAACTCATTTTCTGGGCCTGGGCAAAAAAATAATCCATCTTTTTGTTTTTTAATCACCGTGAATATAAGCAGTTCTGCAACATTGTGATCAGAGCATTGTGAACACCCATTAACTCAAGCATAAAGAGCTCATTTGTGCTGGGAGATGAGAGGATTTGCAGTCAAGGCAAGGAAGGTGAGCAGTGGAGAAGACCAAGGTAAGCAAACATGAAGACAGGGTTGCTGTAAGCAGAGTTATTGGAATAGAACAGATGGAAAAGGGACCACTAAAAGAGCTCCTGGCAGCTACAGCCAGTGCCACAGAGCTAGAACAAACACCCAAATAAAAATCAGAGAAGGAAAACAGCGGTAGCAACAGCCAGAGTAGGAAGAGAGGAACTTCTCTGGTGGGAATAAATATTAAGGTTAAATTAAAAAAAAAAAAAAAAAAANAAAAGACAAAAAAAGAAAGAAAGAAAAGAAAAGAAAAAAGAGCAGCCTGACATTTCCTCTCTCTTGGTGACCTTCCCCAGCTCAAACCTCTCAACCACTTCCTTTTACACCAGTGGGCTGTTAAGGCTTCCTTTTTCTTTGATGGAATAGATATCCAGGAGCTCCTCCAGGCACAGCAGACTCTCAGCCCAGCCATCCCCTGACCACCAGTCAGGCAGGCAGCACTCAGCATGCGCTCAACACCTCAGACACTTACTTTGCCACAGCTACTTGTGAGCCAGAATTACCTAAACTAAACATTAATACATTGAAGCAGGTACATGCAGGTATAAAACCCACACCTTCAGCTGATCTCTCACACTGGACCTCTGAGCTAGGTGACGGGAGCAACACACTCTTAGAAGCAGCAACAACTGCAGGATAAGTCCCACATGCACAGGTTTGCTGATGGTTGGGGATTTATCTCGTACTCCAGTAGTTCTGTGTTTTTTCAGGCAAACATTAATTTCAGTACTCAAACCACTAATCACGAAATTTTCATTTTGTGTGTGTTTGGAAAAAAATAATCAAATAGTGTAGGAAGATTAGACCTCAAAAAACACAAACTACAGCAAATCACATGTAGTACGTCACACCTATAACAGCCCACTCACAATGACAAAGCCTCAGAAATCTAGTGCAGAAGAAAACACCTTCTGGGTATAAAATTTTAAGCACAAGTTTTTGTCCCAGAGCTCCCGTGAGGCTCACATGGATAGCACAACTCTTATTTCAGTCCTCATATTTGGTACCAAACATGAACTTTAGAGCAGGTAACTTGGCTAATAGCCAAAGTATTGCCAGGCAAACAAACAGAATACACAATGAATCTGCATATGTTGTTTATTATGCATTTTCTTCACTGTTTTATCAAAACATGATGCAATCTTACTGCTTCAGGTTATATTGCAGTGTGAAGCATGAAGGATTGGTACAAAACATTCACTAGAGGGAAATTGAAAACCTCTGCAGTTTTCTGTACACAACCACTAGACTGGACAGTTTCTTTGTGTAACTTAATCAAAGGACCATCACTGCTCCAGCTCTTTTTGAGGTGACAGAGCCTACAAGTACTCGCCTCTAAGGGAGAGTTTTCACCAGCTCCAGCTTGAGGCAAATTAAGATAACTGGCAGCAACTGAAGATCTGGCACCAAATAAGCAATTTAATTAGCTGACAGGTGGAGCAAAGTAATTATTCCTCTTTATGCAGCATTTGTGAGACCACATCTGGAGTACTCGGTCTGGTTTGGGAGTCCTGGGAAAAGAAAGAGTGACGTACTGGAGTGAGTCCAGTGGATGTCCACAAAGCTGCTGCAGCACTTGACATACGAAGGAGAGATTGAGAGCTGGGTTTGTTCAGTCTGTCCTGGGAGATAGTCAAACCTGCCTGGATGAGGCCCCAGCTTTGAAGTTATCCCTATTCTGTTCAGGGAGATTATTTCCTTCAAACCTACAGCTCACCTCAGAGATGTTACAAGAACTATTAAAAAGTAATTTAATGGGAAAACTAATAAAAAAGTACTTCTAGAAAGAAATCTGTAAGCTCTAGAGAGAGATCAGTTAGAGAAAATAAATTTTTACAATATGATTGGGTAAAAAATCCATAGGTGATCAATCTTTCAAATAACATTAGGAGTTTCTCCCCATTGTCCCCCACTGCATTCTTAAAGTATGATGTGAAAGAGTCAAAAGCTACATACTTGTCAATTTTAAAAAGGTTTAGCAAGTTCCCGTGCCAACAATCATGCAGTAAATCTATGTGGTTTGACTGCCATTTTCAAGATATTTTCTCAGAAATTATATCTCACAGTGGCAACATGCTGCTGATTATGGAAGAAGTTCTTATCACAGTTTGGGGTGCCCACATTATCGGCAAACAGATTTTATTCCCCTTACAGAGTTGCATGCACCTGCATTTTCTTAATATTTCTGTGATGTTTCCCTTTTGGAAGAGAGTGTCAGCAACAGTCCAGCAGCATTAAGAAATCCACAGATAGGTATTAAAATGTCAAAATAAACTTGAACTACAATCTCTCTGCACTTTTCTTTGGTAAGAACTCAATCATCAAGAATTACTCTCCAATGCTTATGGTGATACAATTTGAATGCACCCTTCTTTAAACAAGGTAGATTGAAAATAGACATTGCAGACTATCACAGCACAATTGCATACCATCGTAGCACTGTGTCACCCTAAAGTTTGTGGGTAGCTGTAGCTTCTATGGAACATCGTAGGGCAGATAATGTAAAAAAAAAAAAAAAAAGAAAATAATAACAATTACAGTAAAAAATGTCAACTTTAGTAACAACTTTTAAAAAGCTAGTTTGAGTAGCATGATGCTGTGAAAATGAACGTTCATCTAGTTAATCTGTTCTTTCTGGTCATTGATCTCTTGTGTCTCTTTTTCTGTGTCAAGAAGTGAAGTACAGGCTCTACAACACCCCACATTGCCGCACAGATACACTCACAGCAACCACAGACACATCACAGTGGTCCTGGAAGCAGGGCAGGCCCATGAGCACAGCGTTCCTCTGGGCAGCTGGGGCTCTCCTGGATCTCACACATGAGCTCCTCTGCCCACCTTGGCACAGTGCTGTGCAGGTGTATCTTGGGTCCCAGACTTGCTCTACCCAAGGAAATACAGCCAAAGCAATGCTGTCCACATGCAGGCCCAGACTGTTCTCAGCACAGTCCTGCTGTGCCACACTAGCTTTAAAGGATGTCACATATCTTCTGCAAGGCACAAACTTACATGACAAATCATGGAGGAGTTGACCACAAAAGCAAGATTAAGCTGACTCGTTTAACACCTACGTCTATACACTCAGCTTCATAAAGCAGAACTAACTACTCACTCTATTGCATGGGGAGGAACAAAAATCCCCCAACCCCAAATAACGTAACTTCATGATTCTGAATTAAGATTTGCTGAAAACGTAAGCAAGAGCAGGGACAAGGTTACCTCACCCTTAAAGAAGTCACTGAACCACACTGATGGTCAGTGGTTTAAATAAAAAAAGAAACTATACATGAAAGAATTTTTTTAACCTTTTACAGGACCAGCAGCAAATTGGTGTGAATGTCGAGTGATCAAGCAGTACAAACCAATGCTCTCCTCACCCTGCCTGCCATGACTGAGGAGGAGGAAAAGGGACACAGTCTTCCCTGCACACTTTTATCTGCAGCCCTATTTGTTCCTTTTTGGCAGCCCCACTTGAACATTAGGACAAGGAGTTCTGCAGTTTTTAGACATGCCAGTAATGCTGCCCTAAGCAAGAAAGACAGTCAATGCTTGTCTTCTACCTCCTCCAGTGCACAAAAGGTCACTTCCGACCTTCAAATGCAGGGGATGTTTCTTCCACAAGGTCACAACATTTAGCAGCTCTCTTCTCAGTCAAATTTTTGGGCTCACTACTTTTCCTACAAAAGACAAACTCCTAGAGAGGTGTTCAAAAGAAATTAAAGCCAATGCTATATGTGGGTTTTTGAGATCATACAGTCTGCTACACTGAGAGTTAAATCTGTCTCTTCAGCTTGTCAGCTCCTGCACACTGATCCTAGTTGTAGGCTGATGGACTTACAAAATTTTTCAGCAATGAATACAGTTATACAATGGGTTTCATTTAACACTTTTTTTCTCCTTTTAAAGGTGGTTTGCCTTGGTCTTTCTGAATAAAATAGAAGAGATATTAAAAAAAAATTAAAAATAAAAATCCAACAGCTATTTCATTTCACAAGTCCAAAGTATGAGGTCTTATGAATATAAAAATCACTGACCATTCAAAGATACCTGAAGAATCTAATATTTGGGAAGAAAGGCCTGCATATTTAACTAAAGACTGTAAATTGATATTATGAATAACCTCAGATACTGTGCTATTCAAAAGATTAGTTTTAAATAGTTTTATTCCTTCTTGAAGAGAGAGAATCCAGCAAAACATTTTCAATTAATTTGGAAATAGGACTGAGAGTGTTTCTTGATGAAATCACCAATTTAAATGTTGCACAGAGTGATAACATCCAAAAATTTCATAATCTGATGGCTATCTCACAGATCAGCTCCAGAAGGAAATTTAGGCATTTTCACTTACTTCTCAGGGAGGAAGATAGGCAACAGAACTGGCATTTTTGCTGGTCTTTAGACTAAAATTTTGCTGAATATAGGCTCTTTCTCTGTAATTCAAAATTTATTAGCATACAGTAACAGCATGCAAAGGACCTGTTCACAGGAAATCCTAAAAACATCCAAGAGGTCATTAACTTCACCATAATAAACTCCCACTACCATTAACTTCACCACCAAGAAAAACACTGAGCATTTACATACAGTTTAAGATGAGAACCAGTCTAATTGCCTACTCAGACAACAGAGTCTTAGACATATTTGTTCTTTTTTTTCTTGGCAAAAACATATCATAGCTGCCTAGTAAGGGGCTGCTCATAAAGAAAAACAGAGCCTAGAAAAATATCCTTTTTTTTTAAGGATGTGAGAGTTGCTTTTGCTTACACCTGCTCTCCTCCCCTGTCCCTGGGGTGAAAGCAGCTGGCTGTAGGACACAATCATCATCATCTTCCAAACAGGCCTATGGGCTGGTCTTCTCTGCCAAGTCCTAAGAAATTATCAGGTGCCCAGCACTTTCATCATCCACTGTGGTGGCTTCTGGCTTGGAGAACTTAAGAACTAACCAACAACAATTCTTCTCAATTATTCTAGGCAAGAGCATCAACTTCAACTATAAGCCCCAGAGCAATTCTGTGGTTTAAATGTCAGGTACAAAGGGGGAAAATATATTTGTTAAAACAAAAAACAACAAAAAAAAAACCCCACCTCAACACAATTATCTGTACATTGTTATCAAGATAGGAAATACATGATATTCCAAAGTTATGCCAGGAAAACTTTCAGAGCTGTCTTTTTTTTGTAAGTGACACAGCTGCATGTCAAAGATCAATGTTAGGCAAAGTGCTCTTTCACACACAGGTTGTTCAAAAACAAAGGAGGTTGAAAGGTCTTTATTAATACAATAAAAAGCCTTCAAATGAATGTCAAAGTTTATTTGTTAAAAAACAGAAAAAAACCAACCAAACAAACAAACAAAAAAACAAACCAAAAAACCAACCCACCCCCTCCCCAACACTGAAAATTAAAATAATAGAAACTGTAAAGAAAAAGGATGCTAGGCATTACCAGACAGGTCATTGGAGAACTCGCATGGAATGGTAAAGTTTTTCTTTAAAAAAGCACAAACCTGAATGGGCATTTCATATTAATCTTCATTCTCACAGCCTGTTTAACTTCTCTGTATAGCTTCATACAGCAAACTTAGACCTGCCATGATTGAGATTATCTGGCAAAAATGTTTTCAACTTGGACTATACCAAAAAGGATCAAGAACTATTTTGGTCAAATCTGTTAACAGAGGAAAACTGGAGCCAAGAGGAAAAGGACAATTTTAAACAGAGAAGATATTTCATGCAAGCCAAGCCAATCATTTGAGGTTTCCTCCTTACTCCTCCCAAAATCACTAAAACAAGAGTTATTTTCATGTTAAAGTAGTGCCAAACACTTCTTTTCTGTTAAAGCAAATGTTCTCAGTCACACACACACACATACAAGGGCAGCTTCCTCTGCCTGCTCAGCCAGCTCTTCCCTTGGTCTGTTCCTTGTCCCTCCACCCCAGCTACCTCTCCCCTTCTTCATACATTGTCCTGCTGCCACTACCATCACTTCCAGCTTCAAAAAACTTTCCAAATTCACCGCTGCCAGCAACAACACTCTGGTGAATAAAACAGCATTTTTCAAGCATTTTTGGGAGCTTCAGTATTGATGGTACGTTTTCTCTGAAATGTGAGGTCTCAATTTCAGGTTTTAATCGTCCTTGCACAGCCAAAGCTTTAGATGTTAATCTGTCTTTTAGAGCTCCCAAAGCCACTGCAAGGGAGCCGGGAGATGTGCAGATGATCTTCCAGAGCTCTGGAGCAAAGTGAGCTATTCGAGGTAGAGTCTTTTTGTTCAGGGCTGGTTGGCCGCAGAGCCTTTGTTTTGGGGAGAGCTGACTAGCTGCTCTCACAGCACAGGGTTCGATACTATTAAAAGTATCTCCGGCTCCTCTGAGGAGCTCTGACTGGGATACTTTGTACTTTAATGCGCTGGACACATCACTCACAGCAGCCTCTCAATATCCCCCCTCCTTTCTGGCTGCTGCCACGGGGAACCCAAGGCAGGATGGAACAAAGAATTTCCCTAGGCTAGAAAAGGCCTCTAGTCATTGTTGCCTCCTAAAAAATCCACCAAAATAGAGTAAAACAAATAAGCACAGAAGGGTCACCTTCCCCGTTCTCATCAAAACATTCTCACATTGCAGCTGCCTTGTAGAGTTCATCACATTAAACCACATCTCAGTATGATGAACGTCAACGCACTTGCTCTAAAAATTTAGGTTTCTGCCTTAAGCAACAAGGACTTATTACTCACAGATACTTTAGAAAATCGTAGTGTGGAAGGGGAAACTTTCAGAGGTGCAAGACTTCTCTGAATCAGGGGAAGCTGGACAGGAAAATTTGGGGTAACCTCTCCCCATAGCACTTGTCACAACCAGCATCAGTAGATCCATTCAAACCGGGATGTCTTTGATACAAAAAAAAGAGCTGAATTTTAGGAAGAGTGAGTTTAAAATTTGCTGTCCTCTTCCCTCTTGAAAAAAAGATTTAACCTAGATCATCTAATTCAAATCAGTTGATACTGCCAGGCTATGCTTTTTGATAGCTTTTTCAAATGTAAAACATTCATTCAAATTCATAGTATACAAAGAATAGAGCTGGTCAGGAAAAATCTGACAGTCATTTTTGCAAGATTATTTAGTTCTATCCACACCTTAAAGCTCTGCAAAACTGCTGCTGATTTTATACTCCAGTAAAAAGTCAAGGTGTCAAAGGTTCATTATTTTGCTCTAAACAGGTGGCAGTATTTTGAGTTGAAATCCTTGCTTTCACAGCAAGTTGCCATTTAAAACAGTCAGAAGCAAGATGAGGCATCATGTTTTGACTGACTTGAAATAATATGATTTTTCACCTCCCCCAGTAAAAGTAGTGATACTGTTCAATTTCATTTCCGTTCCAAGTGAACTAAAGTTCCAAAAAAGCTCTACAAAATCTGATTGTTTTCCTGCAGCCAGTGGCAAGGACAGCAATAGGATACTTCTCCTTGGCTGTAACCTCAGTAAGGTCAGGCCTGTTTCTAGTTTCAGGGCCCAAGGACACAGACAGGTTTAACTTGACCACTCTCACACTGGGAGGCAGATTACCTGCCCGAAACCAAAGCCCTGCCGGAGCTAACAAGTGAGACTGCCCTAGAGCACAGCGCTAACGGGGCTCGCTCCTCCAACACTCCTCAGATGCACCGAAACAGCTTCACCCTTTCATGTCTCATCTGCACCTGTCATTTCTCTGTCTGGAAGTCAGGGACTAAGGGCAAAACCCATGACAGGATGCAAATGCTAGAAATCCCGATTCTTCATCTGCATGTTTATTGTCTATTGAAATGCAAAATTGGTTGTTGTCCTTTTTTTGTTTGTTTTGTTTTGGTATTTTTCTGGGGGGTTTTCCTGTTTGTTCGTGTTTTTGGTGTGTTTTCTTCCTTTAAAATATATATATATATAAATGACTACTACCTTACCAAAATCAGGTTAGGGTTTTTAATCTCTAATAGCTAATCTTAAGGCATCCCTGCAGTTTCACCTCCTTCTGACGCACTTTGCATTGGGTGGCCCTGGCAGCAGTTCCCCCACCACACTCCCCTGAGCTGCTGGGAACTCAGCTCTGAGATGCACAAAGCATTCAGCACGGCACAGCAAGCAGCTCCATCCCCGGCTCAGGGGAGAGAGATGACAGGGATCACAACTCAGGGTGCTCCACACCGAGGCACAAACCCTTTTGTGGGTTTCGCCTGGAGTAAATGGCTGACTTGCACAATACAGATCTGTAGGGCTTTTGTCACCAAAGGAATCCTTAATTGCTGGATTTCAATGAGACTGCTCGGGTGAACTAGATTTGTCAGTTCAAGTCCTGGTTTTGGAGTAATGGGTCAAAACGACTTGTGAAGACACTTCTGTGGGAGCTGCAGGGGTGGGAGAGGGCCAGGAGTTACTGGTTTTCTCCCTCTGAAAGGAAGGTCACTTCGACAATACACACTGCCAGCAGCAGACTTGCCCATAAAGCAAATTACAAAGCACTGTCCATGACACAAACAAACACCATTATTATACATTCAAAGTAGTGCCCAAACTGAATTAAGCAGAACTTTACAGAACAAGTTTGAATCAAATATTAATGTGCACCCCAGAGAGAAGGACGAAGGGAAAACACATGCCTTCAATCATTTTTCTTCCTGAAGTAAAAGTGCAGTAATGCAGCAAGACAGAAAAACGAAGGTGCTGATTAAATAAAAGTAGTTAGTTGGGCATAAGACAGCCAACAGCTCTAAACTTTCCTTAATATAATTAAACATACGATATTGTAAATGTATCATATTACAGCATGAAATCATCACAAATGTGCTGGACAGTTTTCACTCACCTTAGCTACAATTTCATTACACTGTAAATCAGTGCAGATGATACCATGCCCAGATTAGTATTCAGCTAAGCCACAGGGCCAGTGGTCACAGAGGCCCTCACCGTATCAGACTCCACTCATGAATTTCAGATAACATCATTTAGGTATTTCACATAAAGGTATTGTGGAATCTATTGTAGTCTGTCAAAAACAACTAGTTCCTCAGCAATGTTTTTCTTACTCACATGAATTAGAAATTTATCACTGGGTCCTAACTTTTAAGGACACTTGTTAAAATTATTAATAACCAACTTCTTTATACCATTTTATTAATTTTGGGCTTACACTGACTGCCATGCCTATATGCCAAAGTAATTTGTCCCTCACTGAAGACATGTATTTATTCAACATCAAAATAATTTCCAGAGAAGGCTGTTCAGAGTTTTCTACTTAACTAGTATTTTATGCCTCTATGTCTTTCACCAGCAGGCAACACAGAATTTCTGAAACAACATGCTTGAAGCATAAACCACAAGACACCACAGCCAGTGGCCTACCATCAGACAACTTCATAGTGAAAATTGTTTCTTTTGCCAAAGACAAGCCATGCAGATGAGGCAGTAACTTGTTGGAGGTGGAGAAGAAGGCACCCTCTAAGAAGTGTCTGAACGTTTCAACGACTCTGCAGCCTACTACCAAGAAAATACAAATTTCTAAAGCATTAATTAGGCAATCTTTCTTTCTCTTTTTCATCAAAATTATAGCTTTATGGGATAAAAAGGGCTCAAGAAGGAACCCAATGTCTTTTTTCACAAGAGACACCACTCTTAAAATTGTTTTTATAATGTGGAAAGACGCTGACCTACTGACATCCATCAAATGCTACCACTTTTGTGAGCACACACATCAAGGTGCTGAAAACTCCTGAAACACAGGAGGAAAGGTAACAACCGTTCCACTTTACAGATACTAAATAAATGCGCAACTGTAAGAATAAACTGTATCCCCTCCAGTTTCCCACTGGGTCAAGCAGTGGCTACAATGGATGTAACTGAGAAGCTGGAGATGTTGCCTTCCCTCCCTTCCCACTCTGGTATTTTTCTTCTGCACTCCTTTGTTCACTTAACAGAACTTTGTTTGAAGTGTGTTTTTACTCCTTCACTGCATGACCAACCCACACAGTCAGAAGACAAGCTTATAAAAACCACAGATCTCCAGCAGGGAGCTCAACGGTGGGTGTAATATTGGACACAGCTCTCCATTCATCATGCACATTCTCTGGATTTCAAGTTGACAGTGTCCCTTTAGCTTACTGTTCCTCCTCATGGGAGACCAGACGAGTCAACCCTAATGAAAACACTTCCTCCACCAGTATATAAACAAACAGATCTTCACCTGCAACTGTTCTCAGCTTCCAGAACGCTAGTTAAAAAGACATCAAGACAAAAAGAGGAAAAAAAAAAAAAAAAGAAAGAAAAAAAGAAGAAAAAAAGGGTGTGGGAAGGAGATCCTGAAAAGTGTTACAGCTGCAGGGATGGTGGAAGGAAGGATGTGGGAGTTAAGGAGGTTGTATACAAGGAGGAAAATGACAAGGTCTCAAAGGCGTTCCCAGCCTTGTGCGTGCATTTCAAAAGCCCGGTCCGCCCTGGTCACTCGCTATTTAGCATTTTAAGAATCAGAGTGTATCAAAGTGCTTGATGAGCAACTGCAGAGGGTTACTTTCCACTCAGCCCAAACCTTCTCCTCCAGCACCTATTCAGCCCTGCCCTCCCCGTCACTGCTGAACAGACCAAGGTATCATGGTCCTGTTTCCACAAAGTGACCCCCTTCCCTGGCCAGCCCTCTCCCAGAGCTCACGCACACGCAGAATCCACACAGCGCGCAAATCAGGCGAGATCCCGAGGAAGCAGAGGCCAAACTGAGCATTATTAAGGAGGTCGGGCGACACGTACACTGTGGCTCTGCAGACGCAGCAAAACGCTGGCACCTCTGGTGTGGCGTTTGGTATCTCTCCCTAATCTAAAATGTGGCTGAAAAGGACCTGGCACCAGATCAGTGGCCTCGTCTGGGAAGGAACAGAGAGGCTCTAGGGGAGAGACAAGAAACAAGCCTCTTTTCACATCCTACCACCCTTGGGCATTTTGTGCGTCCCTTCTTTCTTCCCTGAAAGAGGCCTTTGTCACAGACGCGCAAATCCTATACGATTTATTTCAGAGAGAGAGAAGGTCTTTTTATTTATTTCCCCCCCCTCCCCTTTTTCGCAGTTCGGCGACAACAAATCCGTCCCTGTGCTGCACCCCCTCCCCTCTCCCCGGCCGGGGTCCGCGGGGGCGGGGGACAGCGACACGGGCGACCCGCGGGCACGGAGGGGCCGCGCACGGGCGGTCACCGGCGCTGCCCCGGCCCTGCCCGCGCTGCGGCCGCGGCTCCCGGCGGGGGCGGCGGGCGCGGGGTCCGCGGGTGCGGGGGAGACCCGCAGCAGCGCGGCCGCCTCCCCTCGCCGGGAGCCCCCGCAGCCCGTCCCCGCCCGGGCGCACAAAGGAAACAGACCCGCCGCAGCATCCATCCATCCATGCGTGCATCCCCCCGCCCCCGCTCCCCCGGGCGGGCTCCGGCCCCTCCGTTACCTGAGGCGGCTCGGCTCGGCTCGGCTCAGCTCAACGCGGGGCCGGGGCGGCGCCGCCGCACTCGCATCCTCCTCGCTCCGCTCCTCCACCGGCTGCCCCCGCCCGCCCGCAGCGAGGGGCGCCGCTCCGGGCGCCGCTGCCTCTCCGCGGGGCAGACGCGCTGCGCCGAGCCGCGGCCGGGCGCGGAGGCGGCGACTCCGTGCGGCGGCACAGCCGCAGCCTGGGCAGGGATGAGCTCGCACGGGCTGTCCGCGCCGCTGCCACCGCCTCGTCTCCGCTCCGCCCGGGCGAGCGCGGCTCGGGCGCTCCCTCCCACCGGGGTTCCTGACAGATGGCGCAACCGCAGCGCCGCCGCCGCCCGGCCCCGCTCGCCCGCCCGGAGCCGGCACCCCCCCGCCCGCCTCGCCCCTCCGCGGGGGCGGCCACTGACTGACAGCGGCGGCGGCCAATGGCGGGGCGCGGCCCGCAGCAGCCGCCGCTCTGATTGGCGGGCGGCGGGGGNAGCGCCCACAGACGCCCCCGGGCAGCGACCGCCGCTCCGGGCGCCCGGCGCGGCCGTGACGGGGGCGGACCCGGGCGGGGAAGGGAAGGGAACCGGCGGCGAAGAGGAGGGAGAAGGAAGGAGATGGGGGGTGGTCGCTCAATGTCGGGGTTCGCGACCGGCAGCTGCCGGCACAGGAGCGGTTCGCGATGCTCCGCGCTCCGCTGGGGCGCCTCGGGAGGAGAAGGGAGGAGTGAGCTGAACGTCTCAACATCCCCGATGAATGGGAGAACAATCTTAAGCAGATTATGCGTCTTTGTGAAAGACCACGGCTTGTTTTACTATTATGATTTTTTTTATCCGTAATTCTTGAAATTGGCAATAGTGGGTGATAAGGCAAAGGCGGTAATGAAATATACGGAGGTTTTCCAGAGTTATGGTTTTATTCCATTTTCCACATGTAATCGCGGAGTATTCAGCCAGTCGTGTTGGGAGGAGCGTCAGCCCCACGGTGTTTGTCTTTCAGGGGTGTACCTGCTGTCCCCACAGCACCGCTGATCACCTTTGCTGGGGCTTCGGTCTCGCACTGCGGTCAAGGACGTGCGGGCTGCCCTGTCCTCCTGTCCTGCTCCACAGGCAGGTGATCGGAAAAGTTCCCCGTACACTTTGTTCCCTTCAGGTTCTCAGCAACGCCATAAATCCTCCCAGCATTTCTCAGGGTGTTGCATCCACCTCCAACGCCCACTGAAAGCACCACATGCTCCAGCTTCAGGTTCTCTCCCCAGCACCGCCCCGTCTGTGACCTTGGGTGCTCCCATACTGACAGATTGGTACATCTCACTGTCACTTGTCTCCTAGGCTTGGAAAGCTCTTTTGCCTTAGGACTGAAGAAATTGCAATTTAGGCTTCAATAAGAACAGGAGAGATATAGAAAATACAAATGCAGAGGGAGGACGGAAACTTAATTAAATATGTTGAAACAGCAAAGAAACTATAACACAAGTTTTCAATAAATGAGGTTTACATATCTCTCCCATTTCTCTGTGGATTTTATTTTTTTATGCTGGTATTTAGCTAGAGATTTATGTCATCTTGACAATTTGATTTTCTGATGAAATGACAGTTTTACAAGTTCAAACATAAACTTGTTTCTTATCAAGATGTCTACAGCTGAACATTCAGAACGAGAAAGGGTTTCACTTCTCCGGGTGACTGTGTAGGTTGTGCGTAGGTGACTCTTGATCATTGCATTTCAGGACCAAACAGAGTTTGTTCCACAGATTCATGTAAAGAATTTGGAGAGGATGGGGAATTCCAAAGTAAAATGTCACTCATGTCACTTCTCATTTTATACCTGATTGTACAAAGAAACAAGTTTTTCAGGCTCCTAGGTAACTCATTTTTAGTTTTCATCCTAATCCTTTTATGCAGATTGATTTTTAAAAATAATTTATTTTACCATCTGAAAGGTATAATCAACACAAGAGTAGAAATACATAGATCAATTGAAAAACCAACTTCTGATTTTCCTCCTGGTGGATGAAAACTGCAGCTCAGTGGAGAAGTCTGATGATGCCTTTCCAGAAACACTGATTGGGATCCTGATGCTGTAGACTTTGAGGAGCTCAGGCTGCAGCCATTGGGCCAGCAGCAGGCAGCAGGTACCAGTTCATGCAGAACAGAGCTTCAGCTGGCCCAGAGTTTGGAGGGAGAGCAGTTATATGGACTTCCAGTTTGGAGATTATCAGGACTGCAAATGGTGTCTTAATACTCCAGGCTCCTCAGCAGAAAGCCAGCATGTGGCTCTAGGGAAAGGGGCATTTTTGCATGCCTTGTTTGCCTTTTTTATGGGTTTATACATAATCTTACCTTCCCACTAGTCAGTAGAGGTTGCTTGGAAATTAATCAAACAACCAGATTTTCTTTCTGCAAAAGCAACAGGAAAGAAATGCACTTAATTTTATAATCTAAAAAAGTGGGGATAAAAAATCTTTGTCTGAAATTTGAAATACTCCTGCTCTGAAAGAAAACCAGAGTGGCCAAAGGAAAAAAAAAAAAAAGCAGACAAAAACTACTTGACACTCATTTTTTGAGCCAAACTAGAAAGTAACCAATTAATCAATGAAAGCCGACCAAAACAATATCATGCAGCAGCCACAGAACTGCTGTAAGCCTGGGGAGACAAACTGGCTTAGCAGCGTGTCATTGAAAGTCTGATTCTGAGCTAGTATAGCTGAAGAGGACAGGGTGTGGAGCCAGGAATCAAGTGCTGGTAGTTGCATGAGAAGCACAGGAAGAAGCCTTGCGTTTCCCCTTGAGGGTTCCTGCACTTCCCCTAGGATCACAAGGCTGCTGTGAGTTCCAGCAGCCCCAGTGGCAGAGGCGAGACCTGCTGGAGTGTTTCTTCTGAGTCAAGCCCACATGACCCCACAGCAGCTCCTCCTCGCACAATTCTTTTTCTTCAGTACTCACCACCGTGGCTTGACTGTATAGATATTTGCCTTCAGGAATCACCCTGAAAAAAATGGAAAATCACCCGGAAAATCTGACAAACATCCTCCCAGTTAAACAGAAGAAATAATTAAATTTACCCTCATAACACAAGAACAGTTCTTTGTACGCTCCTCTTATTCTCTCAACTTTTCTAAATATCTTAACCTTAAGTTCATGAACTCTTTTCCCTCACCGTCATCTGTGTAGCCTTCCTCCTCATGTCAAACTATTTTCTCCATTCCTCATCCTCACTTTAAAACACCTATTCATTAAAATCTTGAAGTAATGTCCATTGAAATGCTGCTTCCCTATTAGTCATTTTCTTGGAAGTATCTTTCATATGAAAAACTTAAATTTGCAGTCACATGTGCTAAATGATTTGGCGTCTATATTTTCTCCTCTCCTTCCTATTCCCTGCTCCTGTGTTCCTGTGGAGATACATGGCTTCTCATAGCAAGATGAAAAGTTTTGAAAATTATTAGGGTTTATCAGTATTAATAATTTAGCATCTGGGAATTTGGGGTAGCAGTCACAAAATGACACACAAGTGTCTTTCAGACTTGTCAGTGGGCAAGAAGTCAGTGACAGCTATCATGGATGTATGCTGAATAAATAACATCCACAGTCTTCAAAGAGAGGTAATATTTTGAGAAGCAAAACATGCTGATGGTTGTAATAGCAAGGAGATGTAAAAGCAGCTCTTTTGTAGAACAGGGCAGGACATCAGTTCAGTCTTCTTCAGTGTCAAGCCACTCTTGGTCAAAGTAGGCTGAGTGTCAGAGGCAACCATGAGAATTATTTGCTGGATTCTTCTGAGCCATAATTTGTGAAAGTCAAATCCTAAGGAACTTGTATTTTAAAAGGTCCACGAAGTTATACATGTTATAATGTCTTTATTTTTTTTTTTAAATAACAAAAGTTACGATTGAGATTACCTTCAATAGGGATAAACAAACCTCATACTCAAATTCTTCACTCAGACCGATACACTAGTCACAAACCAACAGGTCACTAATCTGCTCCACCATTTTATCTTCTGTCTTACACTTCCTCCCTTTTTACATTGCTATCTTGGCAATGCTTCCATTCATTCTGGTTTTGGCTGGGTGTATTTTACCAGCTTGTCATGTATAGCATGTTATAAATAATTACAGAGTAGTGGGGGATGGGGGGTGGGAAAGGAGCTGAACTTGCCTACAGTATTTTAGGAGGCTGACAGTATTTGCCTCGAACATCCCACTATATTTTCAGGAGGTGCTTCAACTGGGGAGTGCTAAATGGGTCTTGCTGACTCACAGGTGAATACTGCCAGGGAATGCTGAGGTGGCAGGTCTGCTTCCTTGAGGACAACACCTTTGAGGTGTGAACAGCAACCTGGAAACAGAAGGGAAGGTTTGAACTGAGCTCTTCATCATACTCATCAGCAATTATCACACCAATAGACAGAAGCGGAAGGAAGGGTATTGGCAGGGATAGGAAAAGAGCACTTTGGCATTTGTATGTTAGGTAGATCATTTGTGGGAGCAAGCAGACAGAAGAAACATCACCTTATATCTTTAAGGAATAAACAGAAGAGGCCTTCCTTATTGCTGTAGAGAGTCTAATCTCAAACATTTACATTCATACAAGCCTACTTTTCTGACTGTCTTAAAACATCCCAAAAACAAAAATTGGAAGAGGTGTTTCCTCAGACACTATGCAGAGGTTTTCCAAAACCAGCAAAGCAGGTGTTAAACTGTAAGAATAACATCTTCAAATGGCATCACACATTTTCTAAAAGTTAAATTTCTGTGTTTATAAGCTCCAGATGTGTTTGCACACCCTGTGGCTACACATGGACATGGGGGAAAAACAGATGTGGGACAACCTTAGGAAATCCAGAAGTAGCATGAAAATATTAAAGCCATTTTTCATAACTTCCAGATTTATTAGGAGTCACATCCTACTCAAGTCAGAAAAAAATTCTTACTTCCTCTTATTTTACATACTCAAATAAATATGTAAAATTCTCTGTGAAAGTGGATAAAAGGTATTGACTTTCAGTAAAAATATGTTAAATAGCAGTGAGGAGCCCGTGGAATAAGAACTCTGGAGACAACAGCAATTAGTTGCATTTATATTCCAGCCTAGGAACATAGCAGTTCTCTTCTTGGGATAGTATATTTTCAAAGATACAGGAGGCAGTGTGTATATTACATCACATAATTTTATAGAGATGAAGAACAGATTATATTCTTAAAGATATGTCATTGTCCTCTTTCTGCTGTCAACATTAGCCCTCTGCTGAGCATCAGAGGAATGCTGGGAAATCTGGTTTCCTACAGTAAAATGAAGCCCAAGCTTATTCTTAAATACTACTTTCTTCACTTGTAGACACCAACACCATAGTAGATGCACTGATAGACTGCAGATATATTTCCAGGAAATAGGCCCACATAGGGCTCTGTGATTCCCAGAAGTATACTTTTCAAAGAACTACCTCCAAATACCAAAAAAATAGAAGTAAAGAGTTTCTTGTCTGTCACTGTCTCCAAGCCACACTGTGTAACAGAACTAACTTAGCAATCTTCAGGTGTAAAATGTCAGCAGGCACTGAGAACTAACTGACTCCATGAGGATACTCGGATTATCTGGGGGAGTTCTTTGACTATAGTGCTTCCATCCCCAACATACAAAATGGGGATGAAAATGTCTTCATACCGGGGCATCCTGAAGATTAATTAGTATTTATGAAGAATTATAAAAATTTTGTGCAGGCAGGCTGTACTGCAGAAGCACAAAGAAAATTAGTAATACTCTTTTCATTGTGGGGCTGAATTTTTGCACAGTGCCACCTCCTGAATGTGAGGAGAGGCATATTTCTATTTTTCTCTCCAATCCTTTTGGCCATTACGTCACCAAATGAGTCAGGATCCTCTCAAAAAAACGATTCATGTTCCTGTGACTAACTGCTGCATGCACTCAGGGAGGCTACAACAAGGTTATGTAAACTGTCCCAGTTCTGGTACTACCCAACTGTTGAACTCCTGACCTTCTACTTCTCATGTTCTTTTAATCTATTTTTGGATGTGATTTCCCAGTTTGCTTGGTTTGTTGGCTTTTTTTTTGTTTTTGTTTTTTTTTTTTTCCCTAATGGTAAAATGACCCAGAGACCTGTCAGCTGGAAGTACACTGGTTCCATGTGTATCGTTTGCAAAGACATATGCTAATGAGCTTATTAGAGAGTTGGGAGAGTTCTTTGGGTGCCTGCACTCCTCCTCCTGGAAGCTGCAGTTATCACTCAGAAGCAGTGGGCTGTTCTTGTTGCCTGGGACAATTATGAGGAAGGTACAAAGTACGTATCTTATCAGTCAGTTTCCAGCTATCTGCTGACAGTGGAGTGCTGGTGGGTGTTCCCACAATTTGGGGTAGGGGCCAAGTTTCTCACAGATTTTCTTTCATGCCTTCTTTCCCAAATCTGCCCCTTTCAGTCAGAGGTGACCTTATTACTCTCAGCAACTTCCTGAAAGGTGGTTGTAGCCAGTTTGGGGTCAGTCTCCTTCACCAGGCAGCAAGTGACAGAACCAGAGGACACAGTCTCAAGCCTCACCAAGGGAAACATAGGTAGGGTATTAGGAAGAAGTTTTTCACAGAAAGAATAATAAAGTATTGGAATGCTTTGCCTGGGGAGGTGGTGGAGTCACCATCCCTGGATGTGTTCAAAAAAAGACTGGATGTGGCACTTGGTGCCATGGTATATTTGAGGTGTTAGGGCATGGGTTGAACTTGATGATCTTGGAGGTCTCTTCCAACCCAGCCATTCTGTGATTCTGTGATTCTTTCTACTCATTCTCACAGAGGCTCTAGTGCCGGATCTCTTTGTCCCTACCACACACCAACAGCCTCAATGCACTGTTTTACTGACAGTAACCCTCTTCCTAATGAGATGCTGACTTGTGGACTGGGTTTCAAGAAAGCATTAATAAGATTTGGGTTTGCTTTCAGCTTAATAATCAGAGCTTCTTCCGCTGGTGTTCTCTCCAAGGAAAACACATCCAAGCCAGCAGTGCGCTCATCATGCTCTTTACCCACACTGTGTCTGCTGGCACCTGCAAATGGATGTGATTCAGTGAAAACCTCCCACAAATCAGTCTTCACCTTGCTGTCATCACATTGGCAGCACCATAGAATGTTGTTGTGGAGCTGCAGGTTTGAATAACACTGCCCTCCTTTTGCAACATTCTCACCTCTTGTGGTATTTTGAACAGACTATTTTGTTGACAATGTCAAAGTGAACCTGTACCCTCATTGGCTGATTTTCTAACTGGAGTCTTTATTGCTCGGCAGTTGCAATTGCATCTGTCATTAGGGATGAATTCTGGATCCTTCAGCTAAAGAAAAGCCAATAATCATGGCACTGTGCCACAGCTGTCTGTGTACAGATGACCATGCTCATCATTTGGACATTCCCTAGCTGCACTGGAAAACAGATATAGGATGTAGTGAAGGCAGGCAGAAGGAGGAATAAAATGAATGTGGCCTTACTGCTCTCTGAGACATGCAGCCACATGCTGAACAGATGCGTCAGCACTGAGCTGTCTTCACCCAAGTGCAGAACTAAAAACTTTCTAAGACTGCTTCTACCCAAAAAGAGTGTCTGCTCAGTCTGGAACAGATGACCATTTTGCTGAACTGTTCAAAGCTCCAGCGATTCTCAAATCTTAAAATACCTAAATATGAAATTGCTCCTCAACAAGCCTCCAAAAGCTGAAGCTGTATTCAAGGGTGAGGAGCAGTTTACTATGTAAATGCAAGATTTAAAATGAACCAGAATCAGAATTGTTAATCCACTGTAGAAGAAAGAAAACACAGAAAGGTATCCATAGGAATGCACAGAGGCAAAATCTTGGCAAACAAAATTGAAAGTGAAAAATGAATAATCTGAGGAATAATAAAGGTCTCCCTGCACAAGGACTTTGAATACAGTATTCATGGAAAGAGAAGTCATTGAGATTAAAAGCGCTGATAAAAGAAATAATACAAAATAACATTGTCAAGCGAGCAGGAAGTGAGACCAAGAGTCAGATTTTGCAGACACATGGTATTAATGTGGTACAAAGGCAGAGAAACAGAAATGATGCTGTAAACCTCAGAAAACCTAATGATATGAATAATAGGTAGCATAAAAAAAAAAAACTGTTCTGAAATAAAACTCCATGATGCAAACTAAAAAATCTCTCAGGAAATCAAATGCAGAAGAAACAGTAGGGTAGTAGAAAATACGTGAAGAGATAAGATTTCATCTTGTTTAAAAGAAAAACCAAAGTACTCTAATGGTGGTAGGCTGGCATAAAATTCAAGCTGCCAGCATTACTCTGAGTCCCTTGAAGGTGAGGTCGACAGGGCTGTCAGGGTGTCACTGTGTGAATGTCTACAACAACTCAGGTGGGATAAGCATCTTCTGTTACACAGATCACAATGACTCTGTGTGTGCGTGTTTTGCTGCACCCTTCTCTTACACGCTTTTCCTGCCAGGAACAGCAGGATGTTTTTTCTTTTCAGACACCCATGCTTCACTTCACTTCAGTGTTTATTTCATTTGAGAACTGAGAAGGGATGGCTGGTAATCAAGCTCCCTTTTCCCAAAAGTGCCTTTTGGGTGTTCCTGAAGCATGTATGTAAGTGTGCTTCCACTTTCCCTGTGCTGTGACTGAAGGAGGAAAAGCTCAGCAAGCACTGCAGCCAGGACAAGATGGCTGGAGTTCATGACTAAATACCTTTCTGGATGAGGATTACTTGCTTTGGAGAAGCAGGATGATTCCCAATGCTTCATGGCCGACGGTGGTAATGTTAAAAGCACCCAGGTATGTCAAGAGGCTCCTCTGAAAGATTATGGACCTCATCTAGATAAAGGAAATTGGCAGTGGCATTTAGGCTCCTATCTGCAGAAGAAGTGAGTAATTCCTGTCAACAACAGAAGTGGGATTAGCTGAATCTCCTGGGAGCATCATGTATCTCACAACCTTTTGCTGGCCACAACCTGGTTTGATAGAGTTCAGTAAGTGGAATAAAATTTGACTGTAACCACAGTAAAATATGCTTTTCTGCCATGTCATTCCCATGCATTTGCTGACCTCCTTAGGATTATGTGCCAAAGAGGTAAAAACAACGAAGCTGCATCTAAAGATAATTTCTAAAAGACTTTAATAATAGTTTTTTAAACTAGCAGACATTATTTATACTATTTTCCCACCATCAAGCAGCCACTGAATTATGAAAAAAGGAAAAAAAAAAAACAGCACAGACATGGTTACGACATATAACCATTACATACTGTCAGAAAACAGATTATAATTTATCCTGTCCCAAAAGAAGGCTGTATGACTGAAAAGGCAACAGCATCACGCAATACTAGTGAGTTGTAGTTTGGGGTACCAATTCCTACAGCAGAAGACAGCTAGTAGCTTTTTGACTGAGTTCTTTGTTACCACAGAACCAAAGACACCCAAAGGAAGAAGAAATGTTAGCAGTCATGTTTGATGTGAGTCGTTTCACCATTAAGTTCAAGGGTGTAAAGCAACTGAAGTGGAAAATGACACTAAGTTGCTAGGGAGCATTTTAAAAGAGTTATTTCTTGTGACACTCCATGATGCTGAAACTGCAATGCTACAATTTTGAGGTACACAAGAAAAAGAGGGAATTAGATATACATAGCTGACTTAATTTTCTGGTCATGAAAGTAGAGCAGATGAACCAAGAGATGAGATCCTCAAATTGCTAGAAAAACGGGTAAGAGAAAGGCATAGAAAGCAATCAAGCCAATTATTTACCATTGTCAAGGAAGCATCTGAAAGGAAGCTGACAACAAACCATATGAAACAAGTGCTCATGTCTATAATTTTGTGGAACTGGGCATATGCCAAAGAAGAACTCCCAGCCACATGCACAGAGTACTTGAATTTTTGAGGCAGTCTGGCCATACAAGATAGAGTATCATAAATAAAGGTGTTTGGCTCACAGCATTCA
The DNA here is from genome assembly GCA_013186435.1 of Turdus rufiventris. Taxonomy (NCBI): domain Eukaryota; kingdom Metazoa; phylum Chordata; class Aves; order Passeriformes; family Turdidae; genus Turdus; species Turdus rufiventris. The sequence continues at coordinate 998,551 of PYHW01009182.1, read as the reverse complement.
GATCACAGACACTTCCCCAGAACACCTTCTGAAGCTGAAGTTGACCTGGAGATGTCACTGCTTGGCCGACATGGCCAGGGGTATCAAAGACCTGGTAAATGGTTTGGGTTCATGTGGGTATGTGCCAAACTAACCCAAAGCTGCTGAAATGTGCATAGCATTTAGTTTGTCTGTGCTCTAAATAAGAGAGAGTGTGGGAATGAACTTGAGTATTGGTAGCACAGAGTCCACACTGTCATTCCTGGCTTCTCTTGGATGATTCAAATTAGGTTTCTTCAAGCAGTTACCTTGCAGATTAGTACTGTGCTCCATTTGAAAATTGGGATGAGGAATCAGTTCCTGATTTTCTCTTATTCGGTGCTATAGACATAGATGCAGGTGCCTCAGAAAACATTAAATCTTGGTTCTGCCCTCCCACCCACACCACAGATATTTTTGCTACTGCCTAACTGAGCTGACCTACCTGAGATCCTGGAACTGCCTTGGCTGCCCATCCCTCCCTGTCTGTGCACACACTGTGGACTGTCTTTCAGTCTGACAGGAAGCAGATGACTGTCAGACACTGTACTGACCACAGCAGGACTCATTTCAACAGGCCTGCTACCCTCAGCCTCGTGCTTTTTACCTTGCAAGAGGAGTTCTACATCACCATCATGTTACAATGACAAAGCTTAATCACTGCTTAAAAGTGTCACAGACCCATAAAAGCAAGCTGCTAAAAAGAAAATATATGCCAAACCATCCCTGAATATAGTAACGTTCCCTGCAGAAAGTGTTAACAGCAGCCTGGTGAAAATGCTTGCTGTCAAGACGAATATATTCCTTTGGTACTTTACCCCATCAAACAGAAGTAGTAGTAAGATACATATTTTGGTATTGAGCACCTAGAAAGTATACATCTGATTCTTTACAATGCCTCACACACCCAGGGTGTTTGCAGTCAAACAAGCAGATCACTCAAAGAGAGATTATCTTGAGAGATAATCAGGTGCTATCTTAACACATAAACAAGGAGCAGTATTCACACTCATTTTTTGAGACAAATTTAAATGTTGCAAGACAAATCACCCAAGTGGGAGGCGTTATACCAGGATTAGGTATGGCATTGTGTCTAGGGACCTCAAAAACTCACCATGTAGTGTTTGACAAAGGTAAAGAGTTGCAGCAACTCTTGGCTCTGCTGGCACTGGCAGTGGCAGTAGAGTGGGAGCAGAAGGCTGGGGAGCCTGCTGAGGGCTGCCTGGGACAGGGAGCCCAGTTTGTTCCCTACGCTGCTGCCACATGAGCCATTCCATGCCCCTTGGCCACCACACAGGGAAAAGGGATTTTTATCTTGTCTCTCTCTCTTTCTGTCTGTGCGTGTGTACGAACAAGAGGCATGATGTTTTGGAAGGACTTGAAGGTCAGCCAAAATGAAAGCGAGAGAAATCATTGGAGCAGCCAACAGGCTCCAGCAAGAGGAAAAGGGGACACATAGTAGTCTTTCCATTAATTTCAGGGCAGGCTGGATCGAACCCATATAAACCCAAGGCTAGAAACAGGAAATGTCATGCCAAATATTAGGAAACAAACTGGCAGTGAATGCAATCAAGCAATTTGTGCACAGGGAGGGAACAGAGTCTTGTCCTGCTGTGGATGGTGACATATTATTACAGCACTCTAGAATCCTTTAGAATGAGTTTCCTCACTATCTCATTATTTAGGATTTGTTTTGTTTTGTTTTTAATCCATTGTGTTCTGAAAGAAAAATACGAAGAGGGCCCTCTTCTTTCCTCTGTCCTTGGGAATAATGGGCCATTTCAGGCAAAGAAACCTCTGGCACTTCAAACAGCAGAGGTAGAGCTAACATTCCTTAATGAATTACTTGGTGGCATAATATGACGGTGCCCAAGAGATTCATGCTTTGAAAAATATTTTTGTTATTTAAATTTAGAGAAGGCAGCATTTAAATCACAAGCCAGGAATCTCTCTTTACTCTTTGGGGCCTGTTACTTTGTTCTGCTTTGAGGTGTGCAAAATTTACTTTGACATCTCTTGCGTCTGTAATATTTAAAGTTTCAGATTTCCTTTGACAAAACAATTTAACTTTCAGAGGTTTGTGCTTCACACTTCACAGATACTTGGAGTCAGATGGGCCTGATTCTCAGCTCCACGAAAACTCATTGTAATTACCCAGGGAATTTTAAGGGAATTCTTGGGTTAGCACAGTGAGAAAAGCAGTGGACTTCACTATGAGCATATTTCATGGATGTAAAGAAACAGTATCAGCTGGCTGATACTGATATAAACTAGTATTTTATATCACAACATGTATAGCGTGTAGTTTACTCACGAAGACTCTGAAGGTTGCTGTGTATGGTTTTCTCTGCAAAACAGATATTGTTAAATACTATCACTGAAAAAACTAGGGCTGGGAAATGCTCCGTAAACAATCCCAAATGCCCAGAAAATCAGCAATCTATGTCTTCTCCCCTTGTTCTGGTCTGGGCTGTTGTTTGGATCTGTTACTGGCACAATACTTTTGTCCTGTCCCAAATCTTTTTAAGTGCAGACACTCAAGATCTAATCAGCATTAATGACCCTTTGAAACGAAGGGCATTATCACTAAGCACTGTGCAGTGCAGCACACTGCAGAGCCCCGCCAGTTAGCATCGCAGGAGCTCTTCTGGAATGGGAAGACACCATTGTGCTCCCTGTTTCCCAACAAATTTGCTAATTTCATGCCTGCTTTGGGAACCGAGGCAAAGATTTCTACCAGGTACTTGGTATGCTCATGTCATGCAATTGTGAGCAAGACTTTTGGCATCTGGTGAGTTCAGGCGTTTTGACTGTATGGTCTTCAGAGCAGATCCACCTGTAAAAGTAGAGCTGCTAAATGAGATCCCCTTGAGAAAGAAAGGCAGACACTAAGACTGAAGGACTGGCCTAGGTAAAACTAGAAGGGGAAGAAGCAGAGAAGTACCTACCATTCCTCCACCAGCTCTCTCATGCCTCCAGAGCCAGTCAGTATTCCTGTGGTAGCCCTCACTGCATGCTGGGCTTATTCCCTGCTCACACTGCTGACATGGAGGAGCCTTTGTAGAATCACAAAGCCCTCCAGCCTTACGACAGTCACACCAACTTGCACACCAAAGAACAAAATTGTCCTGGAACTGCAGTCAAAAAAATGTGGTGGCTGGCATTAGATTGCATATTTAATGTTGCATTTTCTAGTCTAAGGATCAGCTATTAACACTGATATGATCTGTGCTAGGACAATTGCAGAACAGTGTCAAATTTGCAGGGAAGAACAGGAAAGTATGGATTTTCTTTTAAATTAATAGCTACATGAACTTACAAATGAAACGCTGGAAATAGTTTTCAGGAGTGTTTGGTCAGTCAAAAGCTAGGTGAGATGCTCAAAAATGTCCGATAAGTACCACTTGAGGTTGTATCATATCTAGAAACTACAAAATTTACATTTTGTATCAGAACATTCACATAAGAGTAAAGGGACTGGAGAAAGTAGCTGTGAGGATCTTGACCAATTCATGACCTAGAACAGAAATATGAAGCTTAGGTACAAATTTAGAGGACCTCAGGAAACATAATGGATAACAAATAAAAGAAGTCAGGGACCAAGGAATCCCTTGCCTTACAGAGACCTTTTCTCATTATCTGAACATCCTCTGTTCAGTGTTAAAATACATAAGTGAGCTGTCCTGGCCACCTGAACTGTGCTTCACAGGGCCAAATAAAGAAAAAAACAAAACCCCAAGAGTAAGCATATATGGAATTAGATATCCACACTTGTACACATGTGGGACTTCTGCCAGAGAAAAGGATGTCAGTGTTAGCATCCTCACTGATGGCTAAAAAAGAGAAATGTGGCTCTGTGGTGAGCCCTCAGTTTAATAGTCCATTCTGGCAGCCCCAGGTCCTCTATTTTAATGACTTTCTCCTGGGGAAGAAATTCCCTATTTGTGCTATGATTTTGTTCAGTATATTATATCATATTCTGAACATGTCTTTTAATGTATTTTCTTACAGTATGTGCTTACAAGTTGAATATATACTCATAACTGTGACTAATTGTACTTGTTTATAGGAATCTGTGATTTTTGTTCTAACTCAGCATGGGCTTTTCATACAGAGTTTAGGAGTATCGAAATCTACTAATTTTTTTATTCTTCACCATGGGTGTTTTTCCTGATCAAAAGTATTCATATATACAGAGTAAGAGCATTCAAAGACATTCAAATTCCATAAATTAATCCACACAATGCAAACACACAGAATTCAATTTTCTTCATTCAGCTTCACTAACTGCTGTCATTTAGCTCCAAAATAATTCTCCTTCTCCCCCCGCCCTTATTTTTGTTATGCAAACTTGGCAGACTTAGGCTGTGTGTTAGTTATGTTTGAGGAATATGCTTTTGCTTTGTACCGAATGGAAAAAATGTAATTTTCTGTTTCAAGGGGGAAAAAAAAATCTAAGAAATTAACACTTATTGGAAGCTCTGTCCTCTCCAGATTTCCAGCTGAAAAAAAATATTACTAAGTTGCATACTGTTTATGTAACATAAACATACTGAGACTTAAGTGGTCCATAAGTCCTAATCAAAAGTTTCCTAAGTTAAAGTTATTTAAAGAAGTACAGACCATTCCAGTTAGTCAGATGTGAGTTTAAAGGTTACACTAGTATTAGAATAGAGGGGCGGGTTCTCCAAGTTTTTTTTTTTTTTTTTTTTTTCTTCTGAATGAGCTTTGGTATTTGTCACAGGTGTGAGTGTTTTGGAAAGGAAAGGGAAGCATTAATTGCTGTTACAAGTCCACTTCCCATAACTTGAAAATCTTGACTATCAAAACAGCCTGTATGTCATTTTAAGCAGCCCTCTTCTTCTTTGTCTCTAATGTACTCATAACGTCTCAAATGCCATTTTTTCATCTACTTAGCCACTTTTCATATAATATCCTGAAACAAGGAAATGCTTTATTATTGTATTTTGACTTTGCTGTATGTGTTTGGAAAGCACATCAGCTTCATAAATAAAAAAGAGTATAGATTTTCTTTTTTTATCAAATGTCATTATGCAGTGAGAAGAACTGCGAGATACTTTTATTGAAGTTGTTTTCTTCTTAATTATTGCTAAAGGCTTTCAAAAATAGTATGATCTAAATGGTAATTCATGAGAGCGCTTCCAGGACTGATCATGATGTCACAGTGAGACTATGCTGATATGCAATTATTGGGGGGTTTTGCCACATTTAGTGGAATTGCTCCCAGTTTATACTAACACAGATGAGAATATTCACAGAACTGAAGGCTGTGAGGCTCTTGGAAATATGTCATCTTATGTCTTTGCTGTTTTAGACCTCAATTTCCCCATCATTTGAATTCTGCTTTGAATCTCAACAGTTC
>PYHW01009182.1:927504-993095 GCA_013186435.1 Turdus rufiventris | reverse complement strand
TATCTGTAATCTTGGTACACAGTATGAAACAATGAAACATGGTAAACTGAGGCTCCATGACATGCACTGTGAGCAGATCTCTAATATTCTCATGATAAACATTTATGGCAAGCTTAATTCTCTCTTCCTTTCTGTATGTGGTGGTTAAACTTCAGTTCAGTTTCCTTGAACTAGAATTTTTGTGTGCGTCCCCGCCTTTATTTTTTTTATTTTTTTTTTTAATTTACGTTTAACTTTGAATCTCTTCCAAAAGGATTCTGAACTTTATAGCACAAATCTTTGCTTGGCCAGGCAATATGTGCACTTCCTCTTCATGAGGCCCACCTCTGGGATGGATACGAGAAACTCGATGAGGTATCTGAAATTACTCCAGTACCCACCCAGATTATCCCCCTTAAGTGACCTTTCTGAAGTCAAGAGGATTCGTAATGCTGCCTGCAAAGTGACCTTTTATATTAACTTTATGTAAAACAAAAACAGATTGGAGGACTCTTTGAAGACTAAAGCACACCTCTAGCTGCCCAAAACTTGATGATGTCCACGGTCTTTTTATCTTCCTTCTAGTTTTTTTTATTGTATTGCATAATTAATCTTTTCTGCCTATGAGACATGTTATCACCAAGTGTTAAAAAAATAGCTCTGGTAGAAACTGCCTTGAGGAATAAACTTATCCACAGTCCTTGCCCAAAGCAGGTCCAGCTATACCAGAATGATTCCAACTCACATCTGTCATATTTACTTTTAGAAACCAAGAGTGATGAATATTCCACAACCTCCTTAGGCAATTTTTTCCACTGTTTACTGTCCTTATCACTAGAGGAAGCTGTGTCTAGCACCAATCCTTAGTCTCTCTTGGTGCAATCAAAATACATTACACTTATCCTATCTCTAAAGAACATATGAATAATTTCTTTTCTCCATTTTGCATCTCACTTGTCCTTAAAGCCTCTTAATGTCTTTTTTGAAGGATGGTGCCCCAAACTAGTCAATGTTTTCTATCAGAGACATTAGAAGCAAGCACCAAATAGAACATGAGGATTATTTTACATGTTTCTTTAAAAGTTCTTCTGCATGGTTTACTGAGTCAATTAGACACCATGTAACCTTCTTCAGTCTTTGTAAGCTCAAATTTCCACCGAGCTGAGGTGCAAGTCACTTCCTTCAAAGGGCTGCTCAAGCTTACAATGACCATGAGCATAGGTGCTATTTGGAGATGTAATAAGAAGAGTGTGGAAAGCAAACCAAATGACTGGGGACTCACTGCAGGATGCATTGTGTGGACAGTCCCTTTGTGTTTTAAATCTGCTTGGAATCGCAGAATATAAATGAGTTAAGAGATTTTTAACCTGTAGGAAGAAACAGCAACAAAAAAACCCCAAACCAAAACAAAAAACCACAAAGCAAAACAAAAAAACAAAGAACAAAAACAATAAACCAAACCAAAACTGAACCAAACCAAAGCAACCCAGAACCCCTCCAAAATCAAGAAACCAAACCAACCAACCAACCAAAAACAAACAAAAAGCACCAGAACCCCTAGACTGATAGCACATTTAAGCTGTAGAGCTGACAGGTGCTGAAGGGATTCAAGAAATTATCTAAAATGAAAGCAAATAAAGCAAATGGGGTCATCCAAATATGATACAGCCAAAGTGTGTGGGGACTGTCAGAGGGTGTAACACAAGTGCTCTGCTTTTAGTGAGCCAGACACAATGAAACAAAACCTGTGATTAGGGGTGATGAACTTGTTCTGGGGTTATTAATAAAGTAACATAATTCTTCACTTACATACATTAGAGAAGTGAGCCAAATATTTAGACATTTACTGTGGATGAGACAGTTTGTCCAGAGAATATCCAGGCACTACCATCTGACCTGGAAAAATGCCCAAATGAGAATGCTAATTTTTCAGATGTTTTAAATTAAGAATTGTGCCTGGAAGTTAACTTTTCACTTATCAAGGAAACGTCATTTTAATCCAAGGTCTGTCCATTGTAAGCGTAGCAATCACCAGTCATGCCTCTCTCAGTGTAGTGCTGACTTCATGAGTTGCACGTGGTAAGTGAGGGGATAAATAGGTATCAAACACTCTGTGCAAATTTACCACAAAGACATCTGGATTTGAGCACCTCCCAGCAGGCAAGTTGCTAATGATCTCAAATGTTTCCTTCAAAGAGAATGACTTGGTTAGGTCTCTGTACTCTTTAAAGATCTACAGGAAATTCAAGCAGGGAAATGGCATAAGTTTATTTTTAGCCATGGATACGACTTCCTTCAAAATAATACTCATGTCAGTCTTGTGAAGTAAGCTGCTTCTTGCTGTTGTGCATTCTCAAAATGCTCATGCCTTCCTGCCTTGCAGAATTAATAGTATTTCCACTGAAATTGAGGTATTTCAGCATGATAGTTGCAAATATCCCTGTTTTAAGGATTGCCTTGGCAGGGATGCGTGTCCCTAAGGGAAGCATAGTTTGGGGCAGCTTTGCATCAAGGATTACCCTTCATCAGCCTTGAGACTGAGGAGGGATGAGGCATGGAGCAGAGACAGTGCTGCTGTGGCAATTTCTAACCAGCGGTTCAACTGACTGGTGCAGCTCAGCAGATCCTGCTTGGTCGCTCTTCAGGACCAGCCAGCACCAGTCTGACTTTCGGCCTTAATGCACTGGTTCAGCTCCTCATCTCTGCCCCAGCTGGGCTGGCTGCATGGAGAAGTCCCTGCACTGATCAAGCCAGAGTTTTCCTGCTCCAGAAATTAAGAGTAATGAAATAAAAGCCTTAGGGATCTGTTTAGCCATGGATGTTCCAGCCCTGAGCCTGGGAGTCTGAATAGCCTGAGAGTCGCTAAATCACTCCACAGTTTTGCTGAGGACTGGAGCAACACTTTACAGTGTTTATGGAAATGAGGTCTGGTATAGAACCCTGTGGCCCCAGGGCTTCTCAGCATTGAAATGCCCAAGTTTTTGCTCAGTCTAAATAAATATGTTGCTAAATGTTGCTAAATACATCACTGGAGTACTCAGGGAGCACAATCTCTTTAGCGGTAGGTTATCTTTTAATGTTTTCTTTTTAAACCCACAGGATGGGTCTTTGCCTTTAAGCCCAGTCCACACAAATGTGTACACAAAGTCCATTTTTTCACAGAAAGCAAGGCCCCGGGATAGAGGATGTTGACATTGGAAAGATTTCCTAGTCAAACTGTTTTCCTGGCCTGATTGCTCTCTGGGGTCCTGGGCATGATATACATTCTGTGGCAGGGGCAGGGAAAGGAGGGGGAAAAAAAGCCCTCAAAAGGGTTTGTGCTGCAAGTTGCTGGGTTTTGTGTGGTAACTGGCTGCAGAAATCAAGCTTCTTTTAGAAACCCTTCCTCAGGGAAGATCCCTCCTTCCTCAGGGGAATCATCCCAGGCTCATGCTGTAGTTGGATTGCACACACACAAAAGCAGAGCTACTCAATGCTACTGGTCCCTATCCTGCTTTTTTCCACCAGCTTGTGTTTCACAGTGCCTGTGACCTTCTTGTGGACTTCAGGTGAGTTTTGGTTGTTTTTCCCCATTAACTGTATGGGCTGCAAGGCAATTCAGCCTTGTGGAAATCCCATGGCACCCTTAAACAGAAAAGACCACTGTAGTTGGGGCACTGGCAGGGAGACTCCATAAAAACTCAGTGTAAATATGATGAGGCTCTTTAGGTGATGATGAGGAGGGATGTGCCTGTGGGTCTCTCCCAGGGTTAGTACCAAACAGTGTAAAATCCAAGTTTTCTTCTCCCCTCTCTGCATGGTTATGTGGACACTTGAGACCAAAGAGGCCTCCTGAAAGGAGAGGAAGGTGAAAATGTCTTGAGAAATACATAGCTTGTTACTCTGGCAGCCAGTCTTGGGATGCAGGCTCCTCTATTTGCAGCTCCCTTTGTTTGGCCTGAAGTGGCTGTGTACAGCAGATGTCCCCAAGCAGGTCCACTCTTCTTTCCTCTGACGGAAGCAGTTTTGAGGCAAACAACATTAGTTTGGCTACAGGGATTTTGATCTGTGGAGAGAAGCTTAAAAAAGCCTGGTCTGACAAGGGATATTTCTCAGGAAGTTGGGCAGTGACACATCTGGACTCGTTACCCCTGTGCCCAGGGTCTGTCTGCTGATTGCCAGCTGATAGCAAAAGGCTGGGGTAGATTTACTCACTGGTCAGATTTTCCCATCCCCTGCCTGAACCAAATGAGGCAAACAAAGAAAATACAGGTGTGTGCAACCTCATGGAAATCCTGGTTTGGATTAATTGGTGAATTAGCCTGGGGATGGAAAGTTACTGCAGCTATTGCTTAGGCAGAAAAATGAAGGAATATCAGCACAGTAGAATATACAGTGAGACAGCAATATGATCTATGTGCTAAACCCTGTGATGATCCCTTGGCAGCACTTGGGCACTACAAAAAGCAAGGGAGGGGATTCTCTCACCAGGGAGTCAAGAATGAGTTAGCATAACAGCTCTGCACTAACTCTACCCAGCCCTGGGATGTGGCTTAAAGCAGGCAACAAATGTAGAACAGGAAAGCAGCTAAAAAGATAAGGTTGTTTCCACACCCTATTTTTACATATGCCCAGATCCTCCCAGGTCTGAGGCTGGAGCCAGCTGGGGGCAGTTAAAAGCCCTTGTGACCTCAGCGGAGTCACATCACTTTCCAGCATTGCTCATCTCGCTATTCCACTCTGTCACACACAGGCATGACTTCCACTGACTTTTACTCCCTCTCTAGGTTTGCATACACTGACACAGGCAATGTGTTGCTAAAAAATGGGCAGCGTCTTCCTCATGCAGCTGTACCTGGGATCTATATTTAGATCATGGCTGCCCATGAGGCAAGAGGTGAGCTAGAAGAAGACCTTCCACGATGGATGGAAATAACAGGAGCTGCTAAACTTCTTGCAGGCTGTGTATATCTTTTCATATTCATAACATCTTATGAAAGTCTGGAGTACACCTTTTAGCCTTCCATCTCCTACCTAAGCCATGTTTTCTTCCTTTCCCTTCTCCATGGGACTCCATTTAGAACTGCATGATTCTAGACAAGCTTCCCTGCTAAACAAATGCTTTTGTTTGCTGCAAACTTGGGGAAAGGAAAACAGGAATTTTAGATCACATGGTAGGAACAATCACTGGGAGAGGTCCAATAGTCCGTTTTCAGAAATGTGAATATCTCCCTCCTATTAAAATGAAGGACTGCCACTGTCCTATGAGAGGGACAAGAAAAATCTTAAAATTAGTATACAATAATATACTTCTAAAATTATTTCTTGCTATAACTCCATACCTTTTTGTGCAAGATTTGAAGAAGTGTCTAGAAGGCAGGATTGACCTCTAGTTGCTCTTTGGCTTTACTTTCAAACAAGGGAAACAAGGTTGCTTTGGCTGATGCTGGGGCTGACTGGTGGGGATGTGTAAATTTCCCTGCTATCCAAATGTCAGTGACCCCACCCAAAGCACATTGGGTAAGTATTCCTTGGCACCCACACTTCCCTGGGAGAGTGCTGAGTGGCCCCAGCCCCGGAGTGGGCCATGTGGGTGCAGGGTGGGCACATCTGTACCAGAGCAGTGTTTTATTTCTCAGCATAGGTGCGTGTGACTGCTCAGTTCACCCCTGCTGCCTGGGTAAGCCAGCTGCTGGGGATGAGGAGCCCACACGTGGTGCAGTCCCATGGATCATGCACAGTGTCTCTGCCTGGGGGTGATGGAGACAAGGTGGTCCTTGAATGCATGTTGGTTGCACATCTAAAAATCCCCTCACCACCACTGATAACTCTGGGTCTGTTTGGAGACGGGGGGCAGGAGGCACATCAATGCCAAGCTCTCCACTGCAGGCAGATACGAGGGATATAGGGGCTACTCTTCCCTTTGAATGATTTATTGTGCTGTTTTCTTGGGATCATTTTAACACAGCTGAACTCCTCTCTACATATTTGGAATCAGCAGTGCAGCTCGGAAATGGTTTTCAATTTTCCATCGAAGTTGATTGTTTGCACTCCCACAATATCACCTCAGGGTGGGTTTTGGTCCCTGTGAATGGATGGGGATGTTTATTGCTCCCAGCAGGACCTCTGCAGCACGCCAACTAAAAGAAAGAAAACAAGTCCCCACACTGCCATCACAATCAGCTGTGACAATAAACATCACTGTCCTGAGGGGTGAGAGAGGAGGTGGTAGGTTAGAAGGCACAGGAAGCTGACAGCTTGGGTCAGCTTTTCAAATTATCCTGGCCAAGGCTGATTCTGGGTGAACTTCAACAGGGGGCCTGCTTCAGATAAAAAGGGAAAATGCTCAGTTATCCTGAGGCTTTTCCTCAAAACTCTGCTAGACAGAGCTTCAAAAGGCAGCATGTTGAGAAGGAATGGGTGAGATGGCCAAAATTTGAGGGGAACAGCTGGTTTCTGCTGTGAGTTGCAGCAAAACTCCTCCCAGCCAGCTGTAGACTTCACTTACACAGATGTGTTGTCCGGGTGAGCTGGGCTGGTGTTTACCAAGCTTTCCTTCAGTCCAGCAGCATCTTCTAAAGTTGTACCACCTCATACCCCCAGATTGAAAACTGTTTAGCTCTTGTCTCTTTGCCATCTCTCTTACAGCATGATTTATCTTATGAATGAGATCCCAGCGCGACCTGCTGAATAAATCCCACGTTTAGGAAAAGCCTCTTACGTTTATTTGAAAGCATCACCAGAGAAGTGAAAGGCTTTGATACAGGATGTAGGAAGTCAGGTAAGGAGACTGATAAACTCTGGGCTTGCTCTAGATTACATGGTTGAAGAAGAGTATTTCACAGTGTACTGTACTTTAAACCAATCAGCCGAAACAGACTTTTTTAGGTGAGCCAATTTCCAGGTGGGCATAATAAAACTATGTATTCTACAAATTATGCAATCGATGGTCTTGTCAGGAAAGCAGATGGGTACCAAATACAGACAAATCCACAACAAACAAGGACCATTTATTCGCTTGTTTGAACACCTTCATCACTGGAGGTCTCCAAATCACCATTCTGAGGGGGCTCTAAATCCTACAGTGATAGGATTGAGCAGTCAGAATAGGATTAAACCATTACAGTGAACTTTTGTAACTGAGTTGAGATAGGTCTGGTGACAGCTTTATTTTACATCTTGCAATCCTGATGGTCCTAAGCCATGATTGCAAGCCACAGACCTGCTTTCTGATGTGATCTTGACAACTGAGAATTAAGTGAATCTGGATAGAAACCAACATAAGGATTCAACATAGACATCATTATTTCTTACAGAATTGTTTCCCTGTTCTGCACAAATACTTCATACTAGACCTCAAGAGTCCAATGTTTATCAGATTTCTTCTGATATCTTTAAGTTTTGAAAATAAAGAATTTTGGTTTGGGAAACTTTTATACCCTATAGCCTACAACCGTGCTTTCAGTACTGAAAATTTATATTTTAAACACATATTTCTTTATTAGTGTTGTCATAAATACCAATACATATTACATTTGAGATGAGTAAAAAAAAAAAATCTTCCTTTTCATTCTGTGTTTGTTTCTTTGCTTGGAGAATGAAATGTAGTTTTTAATTTGGGTAGTTTTGCTATTAGGTTCCTAGTGCTGTCTTGCTTATGGTGTGGCTACTACATAGTAACACAATATTTATTTATCTGAACCAGCTCTTTTAACTGGAACAGAACTCCTCTCTCCAGCAAACATTTCAAACTTTTTCTATTTACTTCAAGTTCTGGCAAAAATAATGAAAATAGGAAAGAAAAAGCAGTCTGTCTGTAAGCTGCCAGTAGCCCTTTAAATGTAATGACAACTGCCTAGCACTGGTGGGAAAACCTGTGCTGCAGGCAGACACTTGCCCTGCATGGGGACTGTGAGTCTGTGGCCACCAATTTGCCCTCCTGTTGGGGTCCAGGAGCCGGGCTGAGAGCATGACAGGCCAGCTGCACCTGGGCCCAGCACTCCCTGGGCCCAGCACTCCCAGCCCAGGGGCGAGCTGGTGGAGCAGAAGGGATGTGTGGTTCCCTGTCAAGGCCACATCCTGCACCACTGTGCCTCTCCAGAGCCCTGGGCTAAAGGCACATTAGGGTCTCCCCTATCACATGTCCCGTTTGTTACTTTCTTTTCACTCTTTATGGTGGAGCTTTCCTTCTTTTCCTCTTCTTCCGTTCTGTGTCTGTCCTGGAAAGAGAAACATGGAGATTATTCAAGTCTGATCATTCACTGTTCAAGCAGAATCTTTGTCCAGCTGTGTACTGAGTGCTTCTGAACACCAGCAGCGAAGAATTGCACTGCAGTATTTCCATGAATATTTTTTAGTGTTTATTTAACTTTTAGTATTCATTTCATGGTTACTGCTGCTGGCCACATAGAGACACCCCATCCCCTGTTTTGAAATCTGGGCTTTACAGAGAAAGTCTTTAGGAAAGCTCTACCGAATGTGTGGCTGTCCCACACAGACTGAGGCACGGATGCTGCTGGAGAGGCACGTGAGACCTGGGTGCCAGCGTGTGCCAATGCCCCCATGCTGGGAGCCCTGGTGTCCCTGGCATGCAGAGGGATGCTGCCCTGAGTGCTGTGAGCACACAGCTGCCCAAGCACACCTTGGCAAACCCAGGGCTTTGAGTTGCTTTTCATGTCCAACTTCTGCATCAGGGCACACGCCAGCCCACTTGCTGCTCCCAATGGACTGGTCTGAGTCCTGGCAATGCCCGACAGGGTGGCAGAGACTGTCCCCTCTGCAGGCAGGGCTTTTGCCCTCCCTTTGCAGCCATTTGTTCTTCTTGGGAAACCTCTCCCATCAGAAATAGCTCCCCCCTCCCCCTGGCACTTCCCCCCCCACGATGTATTTATAGAGAGCAGCATGGTCCTGCTTAGCTAAACTGAGGCTGTTCAAGCCTTGCTACGCTGCTGCTGTCTGTGCTTTGACAGCCTGTGCCTAATAAAAATTCAGTCCCTTGGCTCCAAGTCTAGAGCTCACATCAGTATGCAAAAACAAATGCAAATAAGGGAGAGGTCTTGCTGGTTGATGCAGGTGAGCAGAGGATGGTGCTGCCCTTCTAATAATCTTTTTCCTGTCTTGTTTTTCATTTTTGACCTTATTGCAAGTCTTGGCTCTGGAATTTCCACTGTCTTTTCCTGTGGCATCGCTTGTATAGGGGCAGAGTATGTTAGCAATCAGATTCAGCATCGTTTTTTCCACTGTCTGGAACTCTGCAGCTCTGGGGTGTCAGCTCTCCTGCTGATTGCTTTGAAGCTACTTTTTACCATCTCAAAAGTGTCACTAAGTTTAGAGACATCTTCTTGTTAGAAAAGACAGGGTGAGGTTGCTGCTTAATTTTCTTTCCATTTCTCCACTCAATTATTCCTCAATACAACTTATTATAACATGAAGTCACTCTCTTCCAGACCAGCATGGATTTCAGCCAGTTGATTCCCCATCAAGTGCAATTTTTGCTAATTTTTTTGCTATTTCTTCACTTCCATTTTTATTTTTTCTTATTGTATGTAGCACACAAGATTCCTTCAATACCAGAAGTAGATTGAACCCATTTCTGTAGCTTAATTATTGGTATCTAGCAATATTTATTTAATGTTAATTTCGAATACATGTATTTTAGAACCTGAGCTTTTGGCAGTTAATTTCTATATCTCGGCCATCAGCTTGTTGTTAATTTTTGGACAGCTGCTCCCCTGTCACTTTTTAAATACTGGTTTTGGTTAGGGATGGGCCAGCCAGTTTATTTCAAGTAAGAACAGTTCAGAGCCATCATGCCTCACACAGACTCAGAGAGGATCAGCCAAAACTGTGGGAATAGAATATATTTTTTTTTCCTTGAGGCTGAAGAGAAAGTTTCATTTAGGGGACTCTGTTCCTCTTCAGATGTCAGTCAGGTAAATTGTTCCTTCAACATGGTTGGCAGCTCTTTCTCGGCTGAAAGCAGACAGACAGCTCAATCTAATTGCACGGAGAGGTTTGCCTGCTTTCCCTTTTCAAGTAAAACAGGTTTATATGTTTCTGTGGGGCTGGCAGAGCAAACAACAGGTGGATCTAAAAAAGCCCTCTGGAAAATCCCTACAATTGATGCAGTGGGAAATGACAGGGGAGTGTGTAAGAGCCACTCCCATCACTAGGGTAGCCTGTGTTCTGCTAATGCCCTGAGAGAGTAGAGAAGTGGAGGATGGGGACAGTGCCAGGGGGTAGCCTGGCAAGAGAGAACAGGTCCTGAAAGTTTGGGTAAAGCGTGCAAAACTCATCACTTGGTGTACTTGTCCTTGTATTCAGCCTAAACTCTCTGCCACGCTGAAATTTCTAGGGTTCTGCAAAAATCCCCCTTTAAATATAGATGGGCATTTGTGTACTTGTTATAAAGATCAGTGTGTACAGGGAGGTGGCCATCTAAAAATGGGACATGATGACTTTTCACATAGATTGTAAACAAAAATGTGACAGCACGGTGCAAGGTGTTAAATTACTTGGTTGTTTTTGAGGATAGTTCCACATAAATATGCAGTCTGTACCTCTTTACCCTACTGCCTATACTAGCTTTGCTACTGCTGCAATGGCAACAACCTCCAAAAAGAACCGAATGTGTTTTTTTGTGGGTTTTTTTTTAATCTTTCAAGAGGAACTTGAAATTGTATCAGATTTTATTCTTAGCCATTGATCACTAAATCTACTGTAGCCTTTTTCCTCTTGAGCTACTCAAGTGGAGGAAGGGCAAGGGGAGTGATCCAGACTCAGGGCTGTGGGGAAAAGAGGAAGGGATGAGAAAGGAACCCGCACCCCTGACCTGCTCATTTTGTATCCAGGTAAATAAGCAAGATTTTCAATACTTTAGGGCAGCCAGCTGACCTGGTTTGTAGGTGAATGGAAATACCACTGGCATTTTATATTACATAAAAAACCAACCCAACCCAAAGCAAGTCAGATGATCCCTCCACTCAAAGGATTTTATCCCCCTACAATACTAATTTGGCAGCGTTTGTCATCTCTAAGCATCTCCTGCTATTTATCAGCACAAGGCAGTGACTTGTACTGACAAGTACTGGGAGATGCTTGGAGATATCTCCTCTGGAAACACAGAAAAAGAATCTATATGAACAACTGCTGCTCCAAAACATCCACCTTTGGCTGCAGCATGATGACCCATCTCAGCCTGTGTTTTTTTATCAAAATCAAGGGCTGAGAATCCATAAATCTGGGCTGAGATGATGCTTTGTCCTGTACCCTTATCCCAGTCTTCTGCCCTGTTGCCTGCAATGCCACCTCTCTCCTGCCTGTCCCACAGGTTTCTCTCTGCTCAGAAAGAAAGGGAGTTGTCCTCCCCACATGCTTCTGCCTGGTCTCTGGCCTGCACTGAGGGAAGTGGCATCTAGTAAATTCATTAAAAAGAACAGAAAACAGTGTTTAATGAGCAATGAGACCAAGAGGCATTCCCACGTGGCCAGGTGGGGCTGGACATTTCCAGTGAAGCGCAGGATGACACCCACAAAGGGGCTGGTGGTACCTGCTCCTGCCTGGTCCTGCTCCCCTGCTGAAAGCTGCCTACTTGAGAGCAGGGCCCTCTTCTCTTTGTTGCAGTTGTTTTCTGGTGCATCTAATCCCTCTAAGAAATTTTTCTCCTCATAGTAACATAGCAAAGTACCACCCAGCCAAGTGTGTCTTCTCAAAGGATTTCTTGAAATAGGTGAATTTATATGTTATGAGAAAGACCTCTCTGAAACAGCTAGGTCACAAATGTTTTGGATGAGCTGTGTATGGCATTTTTTTTCTCTAATTACTTTTAACTTCACCTAACAGTTCTCTGGTAAGCATCATTAAAGCTCACCACAAAAGCTGTAGTGACCTTGTGTGTTTCTCTCAGTACAGAGCAGTTCCTGGGAGGAATCCACAGTCCTGTGGTTCAGCACAGCCTGGTTCTCTGGTTCTTCTCCCTCTGAGTCATAGGGCTGTGTCACCAGGAAGGTCATGGGACTGCCAAACATACCAGTGGGTGGATTTGGGGTTTCTTTCATCATAACCTCAGCTGATACCTCTTTTCCCTCAGTGACCTTCTGTGGGTTTTTACAAAATCTAAGCCATATGCAGTGTTGGCATATAACCATCCAGTTGATATTTAGGTTCCTGGGAAGCATCCCTTCCATGTGGATGTCACCAAGTTCCGTATCCACAGATCAGTTTCCATAGCAACTAATGTCATTCAATGAGAGGGGGAAAATCAGACGATTTTGAAAGGCAAAGACTAACACTGGAAGGGAGTAAGTGGAACAAATAGCGTGTACAGTGGCTAGGAGCACACCACAGGTTTTAATGTGGTGTGTGTTTTAGGGAGACTTGTGTGGTTTGTGAATTGTTCCTTTCCTCATGAGATGTGCCAAAAGCTTGGCGATGCTAAATAAAATGGTGCTTCACAGTATTGCACTCATGCAAATCCTGTGTCAGCTTATATTTATTCACACACTTGTGAGCACATGGAGACAAGAGGAAAATGAGTTTTATTCCCTGTTTCAAAGAGAATTGTCATTCCAGTATTTCCAAGAAGCAAACATGAATTCTTTTAATGCTCCTGCCTCATCCCTGCTGCAACAATGGAAAAGTGGAAAAGAACAAGACTCGGGCAGAAAAACTTTTAACTTCTCAGTCATTCATGCTGTCATAAATGCCATCTTCAGTAGGTATAAAATGATGGTGCTGCTAACATATTCTTACATATGCTGGTCAGAGTCACTACTACTGATACATTGCTGCTTGAGCTGTGGGATCTGATGAACAGAAGTGTGTATTTTCCTTCAGCCATGTGGTATAACTCAAGGAACAAACGTATTGGTTAAAAATATATCTGAAATTAATTTATTATGCGAATCTAGAATCTTGCACATCACAGATTGTATGGCACGACATATATTCCTCTGGAAAGCAAATGTTCTGAATGTTAATTCTGCAGAAATAATTATTCAGAAGTCAGGAATGATCAGTTCAAAAAGCCATAGGAAACTCTGCATTTATACATTTGTACAAGTGTACTTGTTAAACATGCATATGGCAATGCCTTGTCCTAGGACTCAGTAGGCTAGGTAAAGGCAAAACCACATAAAGGAAGATTCATGCCACCCAAGTTTAGCTGGGGGAAGAAAGTTGTCTGAATTAGTTCTCTTGGCTCCGTCTTTAATTAGTGGATAGTAACAGATGTCTCCTGTTGGTGACTCACCCCATCTATTTTAGGTTGCCCATTAGAAGTTCCTGTTTCTGTTCCTTTACGAAGAAGGAAATTAGTGGATGATTAGATTTAACATCCAAAGGCTGGTGAGGTGAAGCCCACCTAGAGGTGTGCATCCGGTGATGGTCAGAGAGTGGTAACCATACAGAGAAAGAAGTCTGGCTCTCTAGTTCTTACCCCCATCCACAAAAGGGACTGTTTGTCATCACTGGGGCACAGCGTGGCCTTTGTTCTCAGAGCAGTACATTTCACCCCCCAGATCAGGGTAATTGTGCCCACTCTGTTAAGAATAGCATCTGTCCCTGCTAACCCTGGGCTGGTCCTGGGCACCATCTGAGACAGCGCTGTGGGGTGTTGGCCTGAATCATGCAACATAACCACGGTGTGGAAAAACCCCAGCAGAGGACCTATGACACAGCATTGCTTACTAGTGGAGCAAGAGGGTCAAAACCAGGACCCCACAACATGGAAAGGCACGGTGACCAGTGTGGCATTATGTCTGGTAGAAAGAAATTTGCTTTAAGTTGGGCAGCTCATGTGAGGGCTGTGACAGAGTTAAGAAAGCCGATCCACACGGGTGGTGAAGATCTGGGGCAGGCAGAGAGCACAGCTATTCTGGGCCCTGGTGAGGCTGACAGACGCAGGCAGCATTTCCTGGCACTCTGCTCAGGAAGCTTCGTGCTGGGTTCAGAGGTACAGCCACTTCTTGCCTCCGCAGCCAAAGCAGGTAGCAGTAGCTGGGCAGGGAGCATCACACAGCTACGGGGTCCATCACACAGCTGCGGGGTCCATGTCCTTCGGCAGCCACGTTCAGCAGGAGGAACCAAAACCTCTGAAAGGAAAGGCAAGGTGAGGAGAAGCCAAATATGCTTCAGGGCTGCGGATGAGAGAAGCGCTTTGCTGTGGCTCCCTGTGCACTTTTCCAAGCTGATTCGCGTTACCGGGGCACAAAGGTGAGCAACTGAGGAGGAGTTATCGCCTCTCAGCGCCCCTGCGCCCTGCTGCTCCAGGGGGAAGGAAGCAAGCCAGCTGCCAAGAGGCGAGTGCCCTGGAGAAGGCCGAGGATTGCACAAGGAGGGGCAGCTGGATGACACCGCGTCCTGACGGCAGACGAAACCAGAAAGCAGCCCACAGAGCGCTGCAGAGCCGGGGATTTAATGCATTTTGCCCTGTGATAAAGAAATTACACAGATTACAGCTGAACACGGAAAATATGATTCATCCGGTCTGCAGGCACCGACCCCTGCATCCATCACGTCCGAAGCGCGCGGCGGAAGCCGAGGCGAGGCGGAGTCTGCGGGGCTCCGTCTGCGGGGCTCCGTCTGCTCCCGGCCTTTCTCCCTTCTCAACACGGCGGGCAGGACCTTGTTCGTGCTAAGGAGACATGGGGGGGAAGTTTGGAGCGGTGGGAGTGACCGGAGGCGCTGCCTGTGAGCAGCCAGTCGCTCCGTGTGAGCATCCCCGTGGTGAAACGGAGACTTCCCTTACTCCTGCGGAAAAAAACAACGTCCTGTACGCAGAGGTGCAAAGGTTTCCTGCAGTGACATCGCTGTGGTTAAGCCTGTAGTCCAAGAGACTAAGCTGAAGCTACTGGAGTTCAATTTGCATCCCGAATGTGCGCAATTGAAAGTGTTAATTATTTCATTAGAGGTGCAGGAGCCGCAGCCTAAGCGTGTGTGTAACTCCACTTGTAGCTCAGGTAGAGCAGTGGGATATAGGACAGGATATGCAGCAGCTGGTGTAGTGCTCAGAAAATGAACAATCTTTCTTATCCATCAGCACTCTCAATTTACAATAGCCACGCAAGTTTGGAGACTGCAGCAAAAATCCTGTAGGGCTTTGCATTCCTCGCCAGAGTCAGAAAAAGCTTTAAAACTGGGATAAGAGAGACAACTAAGAGCAGAGAAATTGTAGTAGAAGCTTCAGTATTTTAAATTTTTCATTCATATTGGAATCGTTACCCAATTTTGTTGTAACAGGAGAGATCCATCAAGGACTCAAAGCTTTTAGGTTCAATTAAGACACCATAATTTCATGTGATACCACAAGAAATATTGTTCAGATGTGAAGGAAGAGACAGCACACAATCATGTTAGCACAAATAAATTTTACACCTGCCTGTTAGCCAAGCTGCCAACGTGCCATTCATAACCTTCCCCAGCACAAGGTAACATTGTTGTACTAAGCTTCAGTGAGGATTAACCTGAAGCAGGGTTACTCTGTCTTTGGGCAAGTCTGAGATTTTAATCTGCCCCCTTCCCTCAAATATTGTTATAGTAAAAACATATGGAAGTATAAGACTCAGTGCTGCAGTTTTCCTCCTACATTCTAGTTGTGTTCTATCACCTGTTTTTTAGGAGCAATTTTCCTGACAAGTGGGACAAGTCAGGCACCTTTGGGACAATCCTGATCTCTCGATGCAACATCCAGTGATGAAGCCTGAACTGCTGCAGGACACTGGAAGATGTGTGGCTGTATGTTCTACTCTGCTTGCTCTGTCATGGCAGGAGGTAGCCAGGGACAGAGAGGTGGTGACAAACAGCATGGAAACAGATGTTAAGTAGTTTGAGAAGAGCATGTGCTCTTTGAATATTGCGCACAACAAATGCAGCATCCCCACAGAACAGCAACAACTCCTAAAGCCAGAGCTGTGGGATTTACACTCAACCATGAGCTCATGCTCTGAGTCTCAGGAGAGTGAGTGATGCTGAAGAACTGAAATCAGAGATGGATTTTATGGCTTTCTTTACCTAAGACCAAAATCTCATTTCTAGCTATGCATCCTTCTTTTATGTTTTTGGGAAAATTGCTTAAAGTTACATTTTTCAAAATAATAAATTGGAAATTTCTTTTGGTGCAACTTCCATGAGTGTCTGTGATTACCTCCCAGAAGCTGGATCATGAGAAGGTATTTTAGCTTATGTTTGATGGCAAGACAATGGGGAATCTCTCAAATTAGGGCAATGCCCAAACACAGGTTTTTTTTTTGCTCTCCATGATCAGGTTTCCATCAGAAGGAATACTTCATTTTGGGAGGGTGAGACTGCTTGCTCTGCTGAGCTTTCCATTATCTGGATCAACCCAGCTTAGCCCCTCTGTGATGAGGCTAAAATATCTACTGATGCTGGCAGAACAACTCAACAGAAAACTGATCACAAGAAAGTGGAGAGAGAGAGAGCCATAGAGACATAGAGACATTAAATATTTTAGTTACTAAGTCTGGTTAGGGTGTTTAAATGCATTCAGGGATTAACACTTTAACACTGTCCACCCAAACTCAAAATATCACCCTAATAAAGTTTGCAAAAGTGTATGTAAATATTGAAAGCGGAAGATTAAAGAGAGGAAATTGGAAATAGAAACCTTGAATAAGTAAAATAGTTCTGTAACTTGTTACTGTTATTTTGACCTTTCAATATGTTTTCCTAGGTTTTATTATGAGGCAGTGTTACATTTGGAAAGGAGGTGTATGACCTGTGAGGTAGTGTTCAGTGGGAAAGATTGCATAAGCAGTGAGGAAACGGCTAGGTCCTTTTCTACACTGGGTAGGGCAAATTAAATTAAAATTTACTGTTCTGATTTCCTAACACATTTTGCTTCCCATGGCCCAGCATACACACACACATATGCAGAGCAGAGCAGCCATGAAGTTTTAAGTTTGTGCTGTTTTCAAGGGAGAATGCCAAAACATTTTTTTTAAATTAAAAAAATTCCCAATTTTTCATGACTTCTTTCTTACTTTACAAAGCAGAAGACTGGGGACGTGTGCTGATTTTAGATGGGGTAGAGTTAACTTCACAGTGGCTAGTATGGGGCTGTGTTTTGGATTTGTGCTGAACACAAGGCTGATAATACAGAGATGTTTTTGTTATAGATGAGCAGGGCTTACAGGGGCCAAGGCCTTTTCTGCTTTTCTTGCTGCCATGCTGGCAAGGAAGTTGGGAGTGCATGGGAAGTTGGAAGGAGTCACAGCTGGGATGGGTAACCCCAACGGACCAAAGGGATTTTCCAGACCATCTGACATCATGTTCATTATATAAATAATAATTACAGTAATTTCACGACTATAAGGCGCACCCTTTTGACTAAAATTTTCCCCTGAACCCAGAAGTGCGCCTTATAGTCAGGTGCGCCTTATATGATGGACAAAGTTGTGACATTTGCCAACCTGGAAGTGCAAGCCATGATTGGGGGGCGGTGCTGCGGGAGCGCCGAGTTGCATGGGCTGGATATCCCCAGCCAGTCCCTGGCTAGCTCCCGCCACTTGGGCTGGGCGTCCCCTGGGCAGCCCCCACTGTGCGGGATGGGCGTCCCCTGGGCAGCCCCCACCACTCGGGCTGGGTGGCCCCAGGCAGCCCCTGACCAGCCCCAGCCGTGCGGGCTGGGTGGCACTGGCTGGCCCCTGACCAGCAGCAGCCACACAGGGAGAAAGGGAGTGGGCAGCGCCGTGCCACCCCGAGCCGCGGATGGTCCCAAGCTGTGGCGGCCCCGAGACACCCCGAACCACAGCAACCCCGAGCCAAGCCTCGCCAGCCAGGGGCGGATGGGATTGCTGGGCCCCGTGTACGGGGAGGGCGCTTGGGGCTGCATTTAAAGGCTACATCAATCTGTGAAAAATGTTTCCAATTTGAGCACATGCCAGTAAACTCCATGATCGTGGGATTCTGTTACTAATTACTTACTTTGTTGCACGCGGCATGGATCTTTGCGGCAAAAAACAAGTGCGCCCTATAGTCCGGTGCGCTTTCTATAATGTACAGAGTTGTGAAATTTGCCGGCTCCCGGAGGTGCGCCTTATAGTCCGGTGCGCCTTATGGTCATGAAATTACTGTATATAAAATGGAGGGAATAAGGAGGAAGAGGGGGACATTTGAAGTAATTATGTCTTCCCATGTCACTGTTAAGTGTGATGGGGCCCTGCTCTCCTGGGGATGGCTGAACACTTGCCTGCCCATGGGAAAAAGTGAATGAATCCCTTGTTTTGCTTTGCTGGTGTGCACAGCCTTTGCTTTCTCTATTAAACTGCTTTCATCTCAACCTGTGAGTTTTTCCAGCTTTTACCCTTCTGATTCTCTCCCTGATCCTGCTGGTGGGGCAGTGAGCAAGTGGCTGTGTGGAGTTTGGCTGCTGGATGGGGTGGAACCACAACAGGATGCAATCATTGACCTTCTTGTCAAGCAGCACCAACAGATGACCCCTTTAGCCTCTGAGCTTGAATCTTTTATTAGGTATTTGGTCATAGTACGACTGGTGTTCCTACAAGAAGTACCTACTGCTTACTTTTTGGCTGTACATCTGTGTTGGGTTTTCTTAATGGATGTGAGAACCCTTAGAAGATGAATGGTCTCTTTTCTTGATGGCAGCATCACAAGCAGTGCCTTCAGTGTTGCCCTGTGCTAGCAAGAGCAATCCTCAGGACCTACAGAGTTGCTTGTAGGTGGGTATCTTCCATGTGAACACAAACTGAAGGGTGTATCCCTTTTCTGTTATCTTTCTTTCTGAACCAAAACTAACTCAAAAAACTATAATGGGACTGCTCTCTAACTTTTCAGATTACTCATGCTCATGTTGCAGTTTATTGTCCAGAATAGTTCATTGTAATTATGATATTCAATAAAGTGAAGTCTGTTCTTGGCATAGTAAATCTCCTGCTGCTATTATTTCTGATTACCTTATTATAATTTTTGGGGTGATCAAGCTTTTCATGTTTCTTCAGTTTTATGTTACAGTCCCTATTGCTTGTGAGTAGCATTAATAGATTCCATTTGTGCTTCTTTCTAATTTTACCAGAGCTGACGATCTGACTCTCTCTGTTCCTCTATGTTGACATATATATTTTCTTGCATAGCTATTAGGACAAAGAGTATTCTTCTGAGAAGACTGCTTTCAAATCAAACAGTCATCTGCTAGCTCCTTGTCCAGTCTGAACCACAGCAGTGGGTACAGTAATGCCCAGTTATAGAGCCACTAAGAAATAGTTTTTGTGTAGACATGTATTTCTTAGAAGCAAATGAATCAAAGAAGCTCAAGTCTCCTGTGCTTCTCTGGACTTGCCATGAGAGAGCTATGCTTTGTGGTGTGTTATTTCACCTTTTCCCCTGAAATATTTAAAAGAATTAGTTGGGTTTTAGACTGCTTATCTCCTTCAGATGCTGTAAAGATCAGCCCCATTCGCACCTTCCACTGATTTAATTTTCCTACATTGCTTCCCACTTAAAGTCTGCAGGTAACCTTGCACTGTTCTGTGTGAAAGCAGCAGAAAAAATTTCTTTCTTCTGATAAAAGAAATGGTTTTGATCCAAATTTCAAAGATACACAGATTCTCACAGGGGTCAATGAAGATGACAATCTTAGGTAATGGTTTCCATTAACAGACTTCTTAAGACTTTGCCTCAGCAGCTCTGCTAAAATGAAAGTCCTTCAGATTAGTGACCAGGATGCTTTATCTTCTATCCTGCGCATCTCTTAAAAGACTTGATTAACCAGTTCTCTGGTTGCACACGTATACTTGTATACTCGTGGCCCCAGAAGCACATCCCCTGCTGCAGGCAGGGAGTCCTGGGTCCTGCTGTCAGACTTTCATTCCCCTTTGCTTGTGTAATGCTTCTTCCTAGCCTTTGGTGGGGGATGCACTTCCCCCCCTGCCTTGTCTCTGCAGACTTCTTGGTGATACTCTAGTAAGGGCCTGCCAAAGTGAGGCAGGGCAAGGTGAAAGTCCTGCAGCAAGGGTGTCTGACTGCAGCTGGGGAATGAGGCAATGTCCTGCCAGGCTAGCATGGTGGTATGTTGCCATTCACTAAGGAGGAGTTACACAAGCATGGAGGACAGGATGGCATGTGTCACCTCGTGCTGTCTGCAGGAATCCCACATCCCTGTAGTCAGTTTATGGAATGCCACGTGTCTGTGGAAAGTGATCTGGGCAATGAAAGTCTAAGAAAAAAGAAACATCTCTGTGAGCACAAGAGTCTCTTATGTGTCTTACTTGAAATTGAGTCCCTTTGCTTGTTTATATTTTCCTTTGTTTTCTTACTAAGCGCACATAAAGGCATTGACAATGAGTAAGAGGAATTTAATTACAGGATCCTTACTGCAGTCAGAACATCTTGCAAATAAATTAATGAATTTCTCCAGGACCCTCTGAGGCAGAGAGACATTGTTAATATTACCCTTCACAGATATCTTGCTGTTGTTTTGACATGTTTTCCACACATGAAGGATGGCAATATGCTCACAATCAATGCACTCTTATTTTGGTTGGGAAAAAATGGGATGGGAAAGGAGGAATAGCAGGTGAGTGCTAAACAAAAGTCTTTATGAGGAGACATGATTTTTTCTTTTTTATGTGGGGCATCTACATGGCTTGGCTGAACAGCAGCCTGCCTACCACTGATCCTTGGGAAACCTTCCCTCCACAGTCACAGAGGCTCAGGAGCCTCCACAGCTTAACCCTGTGTTAGCTACTGGTCTGTGAACATAAMGAATTTTGAAAATGGTTTGTAAAAGTCTCTCTGAGAAGAGAAAGCTTACTGCTCAGAGGACCTCTCTAGTAATCTCAGACCTTTCTAAGGGCTCTACACTAGTCATGCTTACTGTTCCCAGTAAAGGTGTCTTGTACAGTGGTGGCCAGCATATGCTACTCAAAAGGGAGTCTGGGGCCACATGGCTATGCTTATAACATGGACACACAATGTTCCCCTAAACAACCTAGATTATGAGGGAATCAAAGTGTTTTAGAGCTTCCCATCCCAAAAGATTGAGAATGTCTCAAATGGCTCAGCTCTGTGGTTTCTGTGTCTGCACAGTCTGGTATTAGTCCCCAAGAACTTTCCAAAAACATCCTTGGAAAACAGCAAGAAGAGGCTGATGCCAGGACTTTAGCATTTTCAGAAGTCTACCCGGGAAAAAATAAAGCCAAAACCATTCGAACAATGAAGTTCTACACACAAATTTCCATGACTCAGCAGTACAACATGCTCAATATTAATAGTGATTTGTTTAGTATCCAAAAATTCATCATACACTTCCATCCCAGCCCCAAGGAGCTTTCAGCCAAGTGACATGATGAAATTTCGCGTGTACAGTTGCAATCCTACTCCTTGACAACACTTGAAAACAATGAAAAGCTTCATCCATAGAAATTCCATGTGAGAGCATGAACTCGCTCGGGGGAAGCGCACTGCGATCAGACTGACCCTGACTGGGGAACTTGGATAAAGCAGATGTGGAAATCCCAGCCTGGAAAGGACTCAGGAGGTCACTAAGGTCAGGTCCTTGTGCTTGCAGGGAGTTGTGTCCCAAATCTCATCCCAGCTCCATCTTCAAGCTAACTAGGGCATTTGTCCTTCTTTCACCCCTGTTTTGGAAACATTTAGATCAGACATTAAAATTGCTTCTTGTATTTGCAACCAGGTATCTTCATGTATTCCAGGTAAATAAGTGAAGCAACCGAACTTATGACTCACTCATTTCTTTATATACAAGCTTAGAATTTCTGTGACAGCAAAAGGGAAAGACACACTGAACAAAAGCATTATATAAATGTGGAGTTGGAATTTAATGTCGATTAGGTCATAGTCTAGGTTTACCAGAGTCTTCCAAACCACTCCTTTGCAGGATGAATTTGTATGAATTAGAAAAATGAATGAAGGTGCCAGCTACACAGCCTGCTTCTGTTTTATGATTACTTTTCAGAATCATTCCTGTTGTGATCTTCTGATGAATGTTCTGACCAACTCCCCCCCCCAGGTGTTACGTGCACATCACCAAAAAGCTTTCCAGACAATGCTGATGCTCATGTGCAAAATCTACATATGATGGAGGAACAGTCAGCTTCTGGATTTACTGCATGCAACAGCATCAAAATACCCCCAACCTTAACGCAATCTCCCCTATTTCTTATGTCACATTGGAAAGGTCAGTGTGAGCAATACTCTATAAAGGCATTTGAAAGAAAGCCCCATTTGAGAAAAATGAACAGTCTGAAGTCTGATTTTTAAACTTTTCTTCTCATGACCTTGTTCTTTCGTGGCCTCAAGTGGCAGTGTCACTGGCATGAGTGCTTCCAAGATCAGGGCTCCAGAGAGGGAACTGCTGACCTGGAAACACCGTCTGGCCAGCAGCTCTGAGGCAACCCCCTTGCTTATTATTTATTTGTACTGCAGGGAGGCCTGGAGAGATGCTGCAGGGCTGGGTGTCAGCAGGGTGCCTGGCAGTCAATGACGAGGAGGGGAGGAAGAGGCTCTGTGGCTGCAGCAGGACCAGTGGGCTCAGGCTCCTGAGACTTGGGGGACAGACACTGTGGCAGAGGGTGCTTGAGGGAACAGCACAGAAGGAAACCCTGGGTCACTCACAGGGCTGTTGTGGGGACTTCCTTTCACAGAAGATGTATGGCAGGGCAGGAAAAATTTATGTATTTGCTAGAAAAACTTTGCAATTATTGAGCAATGCCAGGGGAATTATGCTGTGACAGGAATTCCCCCAAATGACCAACACATTTCAGCTTGCTTATTCAGTTCAGGGCCCAGAAAAGATTTTTTTTTTTAATTTTTATTTTTTTTTTGTTTTCTTTTCCCCTAACCTGTCTACATTTCAACAGCTTCACAGCAAGGGTGTTTTCAATTACAAAGATGTGTAGGAAGATAATGGACACAACCAGAGATGTTTTAGTAGAAACCAGTCTTAATACTCATGTAAAACACTACCAGTACTCATAAGTCCAGACTGCTTCTTCCCAAAATTTGCTCTAGCACACTGCAGACTTTATATAACACATAATACTTTAAATGAAAATGATTATACCA
Organism: Turdus rufiventris; assembly: GCA_013186435.1. Lineage (NCBI taxonomy): Eukaryota > Metazoa > Chordata > Aves > Passeriformes > Turdidae > Turdus > Turdus rufiventris. The sequence goes on along the minus strand of PYHW01009182.1, from coordinate 970,079 downwards.
AAATAAACCTTAATAATTTTTTCCAATAACTTTTTCTTGGGTGGGAAGAGACTCATAGCGATGAAATGAATGTTGAAAACAGTTTCTGATGTATACAAAGTGAAAATGGGTTCTGAAGAACATACAGGAAACCTGAGGATTGGTCATGCTGGAAAAGGCATAGGAGAAATAACAGACAGTCAAAAGTTGAACTGGACCTGAACCTGTAGTATAAGGCATTTTTACAATGCTGACTCTAAGTTCCAGTTGCAGATGTGAAGCCTAAAAAATACAACAGCAGATCAGATTTTAAAAGGGAAAAAATAATTTGCAGATATTTGAATAGTATTGTCAGATGAACTGAGAAATAATTCTTTGACTATTCCTTAGCTACAGAAAACAAGCAAGAAAAAAAAGGAAGATTATTCAAGGATAAGAGAAATGATAGCTACAAAAGAAATATATAAACGGAGTTTCATGCAGAATGTTTTGGCAGAACGTTTTATAGAGATGGAGTGATAACTGATTAGGCCTTAGGTGGCTTCTGCAGCCATGACGAGTTTGCCTGTTGGTGTCTGACACCTGACCAAGATGAAACATGAGAGATCTTACAAGAAGTGAGCATGGGCATGGGCCAGGGCTGTGAGATGAGCTGATCTTGCATCGCAGTTGCCCAGTACAAAAATACCTTTCGCTGTCATGTTCCTCCTTGACATGCCATTTGATGCAAGAGAAGAATGAAATTGTAACAAATAAGTGCATGGGATAAAATAATGACAGAAGGATGTGAAATGCTGGAACAAAGAATGAATAAGGAGAAACAGCTGACAAAATATGTTGTTGTCTACTGTGATAAGAAGTTCCCTGCACAGGATATGCCACATGAAGATGTGCAAAATCATCAGGAACCATGGTTCCTATAAAGGAAACAAAACAGGAAATGTCATGAATCATCAGCAAACAGGCTGTGGACAGGTTACATGGCTTGATCTTGAATGAAATTAATAATTCAGCAAGGTTGGGGAAAAAAAGAGGCTTAAATAGCACCACAACATTATGACACAAGCTTGGGAAATACAGGCTGAAAATTGAGGCTGATCATCTCTGCTCAGCCACAAGATCCATGCCAGAGAGAAGCTACACTGCCACATTGTGGGATGCCTCATTAAACAAACAGCCCCAGACGCTAATTAAGAGTATACAGAAACAGATACAAGGAGCTGAGCATGCCTGGAGACTTGGGAAGCTTCGGGATAAGTTGACTTGTGCACAGTAAGCAGTGACAATCTCTCTACAGGAAACTCACTCACTGGCATCCCATCTGTAATCCTCAGCTAATTACCCACTAGTTTGCATCTCTGATTCATATTAAAATTCCTTGTGTCCACACTGCTAGTATACTGCTAGAATAGTATAGCAGAACTTGAATGTTGGAGATGAAAGCAGCATTGGGCTTTTGGTCAACCCAGTAGTACCCATTTCAGAGAAAAGAAAATATAAGGAAGAGGACCAGTGTGACAGAAATCCCACAGGCTGACATAATTATCCAGTTCCAACTGAAGCAATAGAAACCAATAAAAGTGAACTGGTGTTTCAAAATAAAGGGCCTTATATGCGCCTTTATCCCCTTTCTCCAAAAAAATCTCGTATCTCTCAGTTTATATCCATGACTGAGTAGGTATTATTCAGTGATTGTTTACACTTGATACAGTATAATTTGTTGCCTTTCATTGTGAGTCACCTTATAATAAATAGGTTGCCTTAGCTGCTAGATAGCTCTTTCCTTTATTATAGCAGTGACCTCTAGTGTACAGCTTTCAGTATCCAGACCTAGCAATTCCAGCTTGCAGAGCAAGGCCATTTTCCATCTCATGGGAAGGAAACAGCCTTACAAAGTGACCTTTCTGTTTATTTTGGATTTCCTTCAAAGAAAAAAAAAACCTCCCTTGAGATTTTAATAGTCAATAAAGTCAGGCTACATCAGCACGTTGGATCTGTGGCTGCCCAGCCTTCATATTCTAAAACATTTTCATTTTGGAGTGGGTCAGAAAGAAATTCTGCATCTTTTAACACTGCCTGTGCTGTTATTTTATATTTTGACAAGGTAGATTACTTGCACATGAATTTTCTTTGTTAGAAAGCTAAATGTCAGATGCATTTTGGGGCAGGACACACTAATCTAGTGCCTAGTAGGTAAAGTCAGCAGGGATTTCTTGAAATGAAATGTGCTAATTATTTGTAAGATGAATTATGTTTAATTTGTTTCTGCTGTAGAAATTCCAGGGGAATCACTAGGACACACAGTAATAATCTCCCTCTGGCTTTGAGCTGTCTTTCATAGAGGCCAACACAGGATGTTTCACCACTTGCATTCCTACAGGAATACTGTGCATTTCATCCTGTGGTGCTGCTTCATCCCAGACAGTGTGATGATGGAGGTTGCCCTGTTCCACTGTAGCTGCATGAAGGGAGCTCTCACACAAGCCACTTCTGCCAGATATCCCTCCAGGGACCACTGAGAGCTGCCAGAGAACTGAATCTTTTACCCCTCTCCCTGGAGAGACCTACAGACACCCCAGCCTTATTTACCCTGGAGGCAGAGCTGGATGCTGCTTGGAGAGGAGCTTGCTCATGGAGAGTGATGAGTGCCAGGGATCTCTCACTCTTGCCCACAGAGGGGCTGAGATATGAGGCTGGGGATGCAGAAATGGATTTTCCTGCCAGCAAAGCCGTCCTGGGATTTTCCCCTGGCAAAATGAGTCCTGTCATCCAAGGTGTGATGGTATATTTCATCTTCTGATGGCCTGGCAACACAGGCCACTTGTGGTCTCCACCAAATCTCTTTGACTGCATTTTCATCTTCAAGAGCTACAGATAATTATCAATACTAATTTAATTTAAGGTCATAAATCACCATATCAGGAAAACAACTCTCCCTAAAAACACAATTGTATTTCAATCTGTCCACCTTGACAGGCATTTCCATTCAGTAGTCAAGGATGTTTCAACATAATTGAAAAAAGGAAGCCATAATTCAAGTAATAAGGAGGTGAAGGGTGGCTGGTGAGGTTTATTCACTATCATAAACAACCTAACCTCACCTGTACATTGCTTTCTAGATGGTGAAGTTACAGAAAATCATGGAGGAAGGGCTCAGGAGCTTCCAGGAAAGTGAGGAAAGCACATTTTAATTCTGTTGGCTTCCTGCTGCAAAACATCCAGCCTTACTGCTGAAGTGCTCCAAAAATAGACAAGCTTGCTCATTAGCCTTGTGAGCATTTAAATAGGAGAGGGATCGTTACCCAAATTATATCCCTTAAAAAGGACTTTCACACTGGGGTAAACTTAAAAAAGAACATTTACGCAAAAAGCAATTTTCTTTGCCTGCAATCTTCTGTATTCCCCTAACTCTCATTGGAATAAAAAACTTCCTCCCTTTCCAGCCTGATTCTCTTTTTTTCTTAATCCAGCTGTGAAATCATAAAGCTCAGTGTTTATGACAATAGTTTGCTACCATGGAAACAGCTGTGTCGTCACAAATTTAGCCTTATGATATGACCTCCCTGACTGCAGGAACAGTCAAAAAGGAAGATATGTTAGAAACGAGACCTTGTTTAACCAGAAATGTCTATTTTAAATCCTTTTGCATAGCACACTCAGCAGCTCTTTAATAAGGGGACCTTTGATATGAACTGTGCACCTCATTACATACTGCTTTATTATGCTTTGAATTGCTTTGAATGTCACCTTTGAATGCGAACCGTCCTTTTACTGTCGAATATTTTGAATTCCCAGTGTCCTAACACAGCACTGTGGTGATTTCTACGACTTGAGATCATTGCCCTTCTGAGGACTTTACTGTACCCTGTGGTTTTGCTTGTTTTCTTCTTTTCAAACTGAAAAAAAATATTAAAAGCAAAAGAAAAATCTATTTTTGAGCAGATGTTGAAGGGAATCTACTGGGATTCTGGGACGCCTCCTGCTGCCACGCTGCGTGTGCTGTGTTCTCATTATTGTTGTAGAGAAGAAAGGTCTTTTGTGCATTGGTGTAGCCAGATAGATAAAATCTGATGGGCATCTGCCACGCCTTGCCACGGTATCTCCTGCCACCACATGAGACAGGTGAGCCCTGTACATGTGCCCAGGGGTTTCTGACACAGAGGGTGCTAGCTAAACTAAACAGCAAAGAGCCTGGTGAAAGACAAGAGCAGCGTGACCCTCGCTACAGAGAAGCAGACATAAGATTTGGCAGCTGGAGCTATAAACTATTTAGTCCTCCTGTGTCCTTGTTCACTGAGCCCATGAGATGCTTCCCTGCAGACCTCTTGCTCCAGTGAATGAAACCATCTGCTTCTGCCATGCAAGCCCAGTGGCTTTGGGGAGCTGTGGGACGTTGGGGAGTTCCAAGGGGCTTCCTGCTCCCCAGACTCTGCAGAAGAGAGCTGTGGGAGGAGGCTACTGCACAGCATAGCCCTCCCCCTGAAGAACAAAATAAACCTTTCAGAACATCCACAGTACACAATTTGTGGAAACAGTGAAGCCCTGAAGTTAGGAAAAGAGTTACCCATTTCTCCTCAGCATTTCAAAACAACAACTCACCATTTCTGCAGGAGGCAGTGTCCATCTTTAGCAGAGGATAGGGGGACCCACTGAAGTGTCACAGTGTGGGAAGGTCCCTCTGCACCTCTCTGTGCTGGCTGATGTATTACTTTGGATATCTGCACAAAATAAATAATGATTTTCAAGAGATTACCTGTAATATAAACAAAGGAAAAAAACATAAATCTTCTACGAGCAAGATGAGTAACATTTTTAAGTGCCTATAGTTCTGAGCAAGAAAATCCCTCTAAGGATACCTGTGTTGAAAATCCTCATTAAGATAATTACACTGAATGAAGTGTGGGAAGTGTTATCAGAGGGGCAATGGGGCAAGGTTCCTGTGGGTGGGAAGAGGAGGGAGCCTGGTAAGCACAAGCTGGTGCGGCAGCACCCTGCAGCTGCACGAGCTGTCAAGGCTGTGCTGCTGTATGAAACCATGGTGTGCCCGCAGTAGCTGCAGCCAGGAGCACAGGCCTGCTTGCACTACACAGCATGTCGCATCTATTTCCAACAATTACAGAAATTCTACATGGTTTCTCAAAAGTACATTTAATTCCGTATTTGCTTTCTCTGTTTGTGCTCTGCTTGTTATTTTGTCCTCAATAAATGGATGGGGGTGTTGTCTGTGCAATTGTAGAAATAATATTCTTGCCTTGATGATTTCTTTGGTAATCTTGCTACCTCTTTTGAACACATTTAGTTTTACCTTCTTCAATTTTCAGATTATTTAAAACTTCCTTTTTTTCATTTCTGTCTCAGGATTTCCTCCTGCATTTTGTCAGTTGTGACAGAAGGATGCCCCACAGATAAACGCTGTGCTCACACCAAGACCTGCCTGTGGCAGTCTACCTTGGGAAAAGCCCCTGCTAGTTTTGTGTGTGGTCAATGTTCCTGCTTGGGATGCACATGGAGTGCTCCTGTATGGCTCAGGATACACTCTGTCTTAGGCTGGGCTGCGCTGCGCAATAACAACATCCCTACTTTCTGTCTGTCTGCAACTGATGTTTCCTTTAGATAGGAAGCATTTCACATCTGTCTTCCTAAATCGCAGTTTCATTGCACTCTATTTCTGCAGCTCATCTATCTCACACTGTATTTTAAGGCTCTTCTCTGCACTGCTATGCTGACTTGACTATGAACCTTGTTCTCTCTCTTTGGTGACTGCAGAGGAACATTTACCTTAAGAAGGCTCTTAGCCCTAAATAATGTTCATGTGTCAGACTGCCCCAGTGTCTTCTATGCTTAAGTACTGTAGAGTCACCGGAGCATTCCCACACTGCTCCTTCAGCCTCACACCCACCCCATTTTGGGGTGCCTTGTCAGCTGCTGGTGCCTCCTTTTAACATATTGCTTTCTCCCCCTCTGGTGCTAAGCAAAACACGAAAGGCTAGGTCCTTTTGGTTACTGGCTGTGGCTTGCAAAATGCAGATGTACAGTAAATGACAAGCCTGGCAAGGGGTGTTGAAAGGAAGTAGTGGTGAGAAGCATTTCAGTTTAAGGAGAAATAGCGTGGGTGTGGTGCAGCACTGAGAGAAAATTGGATAGAAAATGAAATTGGGGAGTGCAAATCTATTTTTAACAGGGCTTTGAAAATCTGGCTGGGGCCAGGCCCTGTCTGAAATGATGTAGAGCCATAACTATTTTCTGGGACTTGCATTTTCCATAAGGGAGAACATCTGATAGCAGAGCAAGAGGTCTGTTTTTTCTGAGTACATCCAGTGAAAGCCTTATCATTCTTATGGGAGAAAACAGAGGACACTTGTTACCCTGCACACAGCACAGATGTCTGGCTATTCTCCATGCTAGGCGAGATCTTCTGGGCATGCAGGGAAAATGGGAGCTCAGATGGTGAGAGATGCATCCCTTTGTTGTAGAGAAGCGACAGCATCTCACCCAGGAGAGACATATGCATAAAAAGGTGATGCATGTAGTTACTACATCCACCGAGTTTATAACAAAAATACACATTTTTGTTTCTGCAATCACGATTCTCTGTGCTTTGTGAGGGTGCTCACAGGAGGAAACACTGCTGGTGTTGAAAACAGATCTCTGTACAGTTCCAAGGTGGGGTTCCCTGGAAACCAGGAGGGGTATTGGGGAACACCTCTGCAGTTTGCATGGGACCACACACTGCTGGTGTCCACTGCTGCCCTGGGCACCCATGTGCCTCTTCCAGCGGAAGGACAGGAGTAGATGCTTCTTGCATATGAATAATTTGACTTGCTGAGACCCCTCTTTCTTAGAAGACAAATTGCCCCCAAAGAATATTTTTATCCACTGAGGACAAACGAAGTGTGGATATCTTTAGATGTGTACTTGGAACAGACATCTGCCTTGTTTGCAACTGAAGACTTGCAAAAACCCCCCAAAAAACCCTTATAGCCCTGAGCCTTCCCAGGGGAAGAGCCAAGTTCCAGCAGGCTCCAGTGTCAGGAGCTAGTCTAGGCAACTTCCTCACAGGGGTGTCAAGGGCAGATGGTGACACTCCCTGGAGCCAGGCTCTGGCTTCCCACTGCACAGTCTCAGCAAGAAGGACTGACTGCAGGTGGAGGCAGATGCTGGTGCCACCCTCGGGAGAGCTGGGCTGCTCTCACCAGCCCTGAGGGCTTTGTAGAGTCCTGAGGTCACTTGCTGTCATGCTGAAGTGGTGGGAGGGTCTGGTTTACCCTACAGTGAAGGAAATGCAAATGTGGTCTGAAAACTGTGTACTCAGGATGGCCAGATAAAAGCAGCAACATCCAGTTTTCATGCAGGCTACCAAACATAACATTTTCAGTCTGGACAGAGAAACTTCTCACAGCAGAATGGCAACCCTCCTGATAGTCACTGGCATTTTCTGCCTCTGGAGAGGCAGTGGAGTTGGCCTTGAGGCTATAGAGGGGCACAGAGCAGCCAGCCAGTGTAATTATTTTGTGCATTTGGGAGAGCAACCTGATTTCTTCTTTTCACTGTTTTCTTTTCCTTTATTATTTCTTTCTCCTCTTTGTTCACCTCAATAATAGCTACTGTTATTATAGCTATGTAATAGCTACCAACAGTTTAGCTGTACTGTGCAACACATCCATAGTAGCATTGTGCATATGTATGCATGCAAAAATCTTCTGGTTCTGGTGTTCTGGTGTGGTTTGCTTCCTTCCTTCCTTCCTTCCTTGCACTTCAGTCTTCAAAGAAATGTTTACCGTCAAAGACATATTTCCTAAGCAAATATTCAGTTAAACCATCAGGGAATTCTTTTAAATTCATACATGGGCACCAGTGGAGGCAGACACTGCAGCTACAGGAAGTGGGGACTGCCTGGTTTTCTACAGAATGCAAGCTGGTGGAGGGAGCTGCCATCACTCAGAGTCACCACCAGCACCCAGACTTCAGGTCCTTGAGGTCACCCTGGTTTGCAGACTGGTCATATGTAGCTCTCCAGTCAGCCTGCAGTGCTAGTGGTATATTAGAGATAGGAAGCGTTAGCAGGATTTGGCTCATCAGAAACAGTTTCTTGAGGGGAAAGGAGAAGATGGAGATCCACTGTAGAACTTTGTCATCTATAATTGGATTTTCCCTTAGGTCTAACTAAAATAAATTAGCTAATAGTATATTCAATTAATTTTACCAAATTTGAGCAATTCTTTTAATTAGGAGGGAAGAACTTAATCTCACAGAAAACAGACAATTTCCAAAGGCTGGCAAAAGAGTATGCCACCTGAGTATGTGTGTATGAATTGCTATGAGATGAGGAACACACACACAAACTTATACAAAAAAATATAATTATATGCAAGTAGTGGAGACAGGAGCGCAGTGTGAGCTATTTAACCTTGAGGAAGTGGCATGTGAGTTTGGGAGGAAGGTATTTGTGGAGCTTTTCAGTCTTTAAGCGAGAGATTGTTGAGCAAGTGTGTTATGATACAATCAGAATTTCATTTTAGTGCTAAGGCTAGGCCCATTAACCGAGTGTCCTTACACACATGTGGGTGAGGGCAAGAGGGGCTGCAGCTTTCACAGTCATGTTGCTGAAAAGTGTGTTTGTCTGTACTTTAGCAAATGCTGCAGGAAGTTTATTTACTAAGCTTGGGAGGAAGCAGGAGGGGAGAGACCTGGTGTGGTCGTGGCTTTATTGAGGTTACAGGGCAATGGCGCTTGTTGCAGGCAGAAATTTCAGGACACATAAAGGCATTGGGATCATTGAGCCTTTTGCCTTTCTCTCAGCACATGAAAGGCCTTTTGGTGACAGACACAGAAAGTCCACACCTGTAAAAATCCCTCTTTTGGGCTCTTTTAGTGTCTGGTACCATGTATTTGCACATGATCAGACTTTGGAAAAGAGGGTGTTTAATTCTGATAGCTAGGTCGTCCTCTCTGCTATCCTACTGACAGTACAAACAGACAAAGGACAAAGTAATAAAATGTTTTGCTGTTTCCCATTTTTTATAAATTAAAGTAACTGTTAACCCACTGGCAGGTTAACAGAACTGTGTGTGGGTTTACAAATTAGAAAATTTGACAGAATTCTTTTTACCTATATTACAAACTCATTTTTCATGTGCTATGCATTTATTTCCATTTCTGTCTGTCCAGTTGCTCAATAAAAAAAATCCATTTAGTGTTTACTTCTCTCTTCTGTTATTAGAAATTCTGAACTAGGGAATCTGCTGAACAGAGGAGTGGAAATTTCCCAGCTGAATCCAGCTGGATGGACAGAAAATTGCTTTTTCTGAATGCTCCCTTACATAGATTCTGAAATACTAAGTGTAAAACGCTTCAGTGAAAAAACCCCCTGATACCAAAAAAGCCCCTCCCAAAAACAAAACAAAAACCCACCACCAAAAAAACAAACAAACTAAAACATTTACCCACCTCCCCCCCCAAAAAAAAACCCCACAAAAGAAAAAAGGAAAAGCAGAAGAAAAAAGGAAAAATAAAAGAAAAAGTTAAAAAGGAAACCCAGTATTTGCCTCTTCAGGAGTTTACATAAAACCAGAAAGCATTTCGGAGGATTTTGAAACCATGGTTCTCCACAAGCTTACATGACAAATCATATGTGATGACAAGTCCAGAAAATTATCAGGAGTCTTGTGATCTTTGGTGTTTTTTCCTTACAGTCTCAGTTTGTGTGACTAAACAATTCCTTGGCAAACTTGGCTTTTGGTTTTGGAAAAAGTCTGTAGCCTTTTGGCTGCAGAGCTAACCTCAGGGATCAGAAGTCTAGAGACTGAGTAAACAGAAAAATAAAAAAATGTCCCTTTTTTAAAATCATGTGCTTTTCAAAACAACTTTTTGAGTTTTGAGGTTTGTGGCATGGCTGTTGAGTGTGTTAATATAGGAATATCAGTTCACATTTGGGAGGATGACCTCTTTCTTCCCTGTGTTAACATGGCACCACTCCTTGTGCTGGGGACAGTTATGGATACTCAGTCAATGCTCCAAGTAATTATGGCCCTGGGGCCAAATCTGTAGTTTTCCAAGACAAATTGTGGGGTTTTATTGTTCTTTTGTGGCAGAGAGCTGGTGTCCTGCAACCCCAGTTGAAAAGGTGGGCTGGGGTATCTAACCCTTCATTTATATCAGAGGTCATGCCTTGGCCCAGCACTGTCATGGAGTGAAATTTAGATAGTTTTTCAGATGAAAGAAATTCTGCTTTTTTTACTGTGTATTTTTCTGCAACATTGTGCTGTTTGATGTGATTGCAGCCATTGCTGCAAAACCCAAACATTTTCTGTGCCACTGTTGGGAATGGGGAGGACAGAGGACCCTCCCCCAAAAGGGATACCAGAAGTGTTATATCACAAAATACCTAAGTCTCAAAAATTTTTCTTTTGAAACCCCAGCAATGGCCACTGTAGAGACTCCTCTGTAGCTTCTGTGGCACATGACAGCTGTGTTTAAATTAAATTTATTTCTATTCTTAGCAAAATTAACACATGGCTATCAGCTGCCTGGAGGTGGGCAGAAGAAGGGCAGCCCATTGCCCGGCAGTGACAGCCCTTGAGCTGGCACACTCCCACCACTACCCTTGCAAAAAGCACATTTTCACCTCTATCATTCACAGTGTGAGCCAGCAGTTGCTCAGGTAGCAGCCAGACAACTTTTCCCCAGGAATAAAGTGTTCCAAGCAAGGCTTCCTCTGCCGCAGGGAGCACAGGAGCTCTGTGTCAGCCACCCTGTCCTTCTTCATTAGATGAGGTAAGCACTGCTCTCCCTGCAAATACTCCCTGTGTGATGCCTTGTAGAACCATGGAAAAATTGTCCCTCTTGGAGTTTTGGCTACTGAAACACAATGCTTCAGAGTGGGAAGGGCAGTGCTCACCTGGGGCCCCCAGCTATGCCTTTTCCTCTCAGCTGCTGATGCTGAGCATGCAGCACTGCATAGAGCAGAGCCACATTTGGAAAAGTCTCTGCAAAAGCTCCAGCTTATGACCCAAATTCTCAGTCCCCATTAGGTGATACTAGAGCTGTTGTTGCTATAAAAAGAAATCTTCAGTGGCTGCGTCTCAGAGCTGTAGCCATCCAGGAATATCACAGCAAAGCCACTTTCACATTTTCTGTGGGTTTTTTCCTGATTATCAGGATATAAGCTTCTCCACAGTCCTCTGCTTGATGCTTCCAAAATGGCATTAATAACCCAATGTAGGATTTGCTGGACTTGCTGCTGAATGTGGGGCAATTACTCTCTCCTATCTCCTACCAGACATTCTACTTTCTGCAGAAATAAGGATTTCTTCTATATATAAAACCTTGGTAGGACACAAAGGGGACTGTGAAACATTCAGTCTTTCCCCACTGCAAAAATTCAGCCCAAACTCCCAAACTTCTCTGTAACAGAGAACAATGATTGTGAAACAGTGTGTGCTGCCACCCACACTTAGACAAAACAGACACCCTCAGGAGCAAGGACTTTTAGTCTCCTATCAGCCTCACCAAGGCAGCTGCCTACAAGAGCCTGGGAAAACCAGGACACCATGCAACTGACAGTCAAGTCAAAATCCTGATCTCCAAGTGGCTATGGCCAGTGGAGACACCCCTGAACAGCCTTCCTTGTGGCTGCTGAGCATGCAGGTATCTTTTCTTTTATTAACCCCACAATTCCTCCTTCAATTTCAAGAAAGACTGGTTTACCTAATCTACAGTAAGTCTGAAAAACCCCAAGCCACAAAGCAGTGACCAGCTCCTTTGTAAGTACTGTCTCTGGCCAAGGCCAGCCAATGCTGGGAGTGGCAGGGGTTGATGATGGGGATAGAGGCACTCAGGCCATCCCATGTGGTATTTCTGCTTTGGCTGCTGGATAGCAGCTAGTCTTGGCTGGGGATGGCTGTTGAGTTTGTAGAAAACCTGTATAAGCTTTTGTTCTCTTACGGTTTTTCCAACGTGTGTTGGTCTGACCCTGACTGTCAATGAGAGCATTTCACTAGAGGGCTTCTAGATTACTGATATGTCCTAAGTGAAAGGACGGGTAATAAAAAGCCAGAGAAAGAAGATATGATCCAGATATTTTCCTATTCCTCCTTCCTTCCCTCCCACCCTTTATAAGGAAAGGTATCACTTCTTAGAGGAGAAAATACAGTGGAGAAAGCTGCAGCTTAGTTGTCCCCTTATTTTGTTGTGCTGCTGATGTGCATGGTCCTGGGAACAAGGAGTCACTTGTGAGAATTGGTGGCTGAGGGAGGCCCTCACCCTGCACAGTGCTGTTCCCTGGAACTCACACTAGCAGGAGCTCCATCAGAGATTGGGTGTCAGCCAAAGTACAAAAAGAAGATAAAAAGGCTGATGGAGAAAAGGAGAAGGCAAATATAGAAGAAGATACAATAAATCCTGTAGCCTGAACAAGAGAAGATGAATGTGGGAGTTCCTTATAGCCTACAAATAAATGTCTGGGGTATATTAATAGAAGTCTTAAAGTGTCATTATTTAAAAGGAGCAAGATAGTCAAGTGGTTGAACTTCAGATTCAGGCAGGCTGGGGATATGCATTCGACTTGCTTACGTAGAAGAAATCTTGTTTACACAGACTGGACAGTTTGCAGTCTGAAATGCTTTAGGTCAGCAGGAAGCTTCTGCACCCGGTTCTGGAGCTATTTGGCTCAAAATAAAGCTGTGTGTTGAGTGAGGTTGAATATAAAGATGTAGGGATCTCAGAGATTTCAAATTATAGGTCAAGTGACAGAGCAGACAGAGCATAAATCAAGAGGGATCCCCTCTGTTATCTCCCTGTGTTCATCATTGTACAACTGGACACATAATGTGAGCAACTTGATGGAGCTGAGGATGCTTGTATGCCTCAGATCTTGATGGGACTCAATTAGTCTGAGCATTTGAGAACTCCTGGATTTCTCTCTCAAAGGGACAGAAGATACTGGTCCTAAATGGCTTTTGGCACTACTGAGTGCCTCAGGTTTGATTTTGCCCAGTCAAGATTGAACTGATCTGCTACTCCTCATAATTATCTCCAATTTTCTGTGCTCATCAGGTCAAGCTCCAGACCCAGATATACTTAGACACAAACCTTTATGCACATCAAACAGTCCCTCTGTGCAACTGCACTGGTCAGATGAAAGCACATCCTGAAATCTTTGAAGAACTGAGGCCTGGGGTCCTGGAGGGAAGGTACTGTCAGCTTGTAATACCAGTTAAATATTAGGCACCCCTATGGCATGATGAAAATACTAACAACTGGTGTTCAGTATGATTTTCTGCATTGTGTGCATTTTTCCTAAACATTTTATAGCAGCACTGATATTCAGGAGAACTGCAAAAGCTGTTTACTTTCTGAGTGCAGTAATTTATCGTGTCAGAAGGAATGGGAGGAAGGAGAGGAAAGGCAGGTATTTTCAATAGCAGTAACTGCTACTGTGACAGATGTCTTCAGAAGGCAAAGGGACAACTGAGGCACTGCTGTGCTGAGGGCTGCTGCAGCCACCAACAACAGCACATCAGTCTTCTCATTGCTGGGGATTTGCTCTGATTTCAAGACAGGCTTACATGGGCTTCTGATCCTATCAAGCCTCTCATGCCTCTGGCTGCCCCCTTTTCTTACGTGACTACTCATTTTAGGTTGATGGTTTAAGAGAAAGGGACAAACCAGGTTTTCTTTAAGCCCAGTTTGTTTTAAAGAAGTATCCATTGGATGCTCTGAATGGTTGTCATCTTTGGAAAGGCAAGCAAAGATATTCTGCTGGGCCAGATTTCCATGCTGCCATGGCAACTCTGTTTGTAGGACCCCAGCAAGACATTTTAAAGGTGTACTAGGTATTTTCAAGGGACTTAAAAGGGCTGGCAGTCATATAGACACAGACTCAGTGTGCAGCTGAAGACAAAAGTTAGCAACTGCCAGATGACTATAAAACTGATTGAATAAAGTGATTTTTAATAATAGTAATTTCCTGATTTAATGCATATTAGGCAACTGCTCTCTGGGTCCTGTTAACAGAAGGTACATGGGAAAATGACCAGGTATATTTTAGACCCAGAGGTTGTCTCTCCACTACAATGAAACAGAGTAGAGATCATTACCTGGCCCTGAGGGCTGAAGGCACAGTCCTGCTCATATCTGTACTAGTAAATTCACTTCCCCCCAGAACTGGATCAGTGTCTCTGCCCTGACTACTGCCAGACCCATGCAAAGTCCTGACTGTGTCTGGGAGAGTATGAGCAGCTGGAGGTCCAGCATCACTGAGGAAAAGTTGAGCTTGGTTCATTTGCTTTGAAGTTGCCTGAAGACTATGTGTGCTGTGCACGGAGCTGAGGTGTTACAATCCATGCATGAACTGCTTGATTTAGATGCTGTGACCACCCTTCCTGAGCTGGTGTTCAGTTTGCCCTCCCCTGCAGCCTCCTCTCTGTCTGGGCAAAGTTCAGGCTGCCCACACGTGTATGAGCAACGTGGAGGCTAAGTGAGACTCTGCTGAGATTTTAATTGACAGCTGAGCTTTACCCTCCTGTACCACTGCAATTACATCCTCTGGGCTATGTCTGTGGGAGTGCATTTGCCCGTGGCAAAGGTCTGGAGCTCGTGTTGTGCAGTTCACTTAATGTCACCTTCTCGCTGCTGTCACAGCACAGGCTGGGTGTCGGCAGCGTCGCTCATCCATGCGTGTGCACCCCAGGCTGTCTCCCACACGCTGAGACCTTGCCTTGCATTGGATGCGTGACTCAGGGAAGCATTTTTGCCTCGGTTCTCCATTGTTTTTGTCAGGATCCAGCTTCAGCCGAGGCAGGACTAAGTTGTCTGAAAGGTTTTGAGTAAGTCTGAGTCCATTGTGGGGAAGAATTTCTGGAGGGTAGGAAAACCTCACAAGTGCAGATTAGATATGAGCTTTCTCCTGTTGTTTCTGCATCAGTATAGAAGCCCCACAGCATTATTTGCAGTTGTTTCCTTTATCTGCCCGCTGGCTTTTAGAGAGGAAATTTGCCTGTGTTTTGACACAGCAGTAAGAGTTACTGTGTGAAAATGGACACGACTGTTGGAGGAACAATGCAAGCTCCCCACCATGAATACAGCAACTGTTCTAAATATCCTACTTCCAAACAGCATACTTCAGGGAACATCTGCTATTGTCCACGTTTGCCACAGCATCTCAAATAAGCTGTTTTTAAAATACTACATTTCGTAGTTTCATAAGAAAAAAATCCAGTTGCCAGTTTATCTAACCTTACCTGGGTCTCTCAACAAAAGCCACTTGGGGCTTCTTTTCTGTTGAGTGTAGCTTAAGTATATGGGAACAAGTCACAGTGCTCATTTCTTCTGTTCAGAGTGAATGAGCAATGTTAGCAAATTCACCATCTTCAGAGGCTTGAATCAGAACAGTGACAATGAAGGAATCCTCCATGCTCAGGGGTTCTCTAGCGAGTCTCTTTTAAATTTTTTGTTGAAGCCCTCTTCATATTGAAAGGAAGAAGCTGATAGAGGGTGCTGTGCTGGGCAAGATAGTGGTTGCTGGTGGCTGATTTCTCCTGTGACTTCACCCTGGGCACTGCCAAAGTGGCATCACCTCTCATTGCCCCTCATATGATGCAGGGACCCAAAAGCACTTTTAAGAAGTCATCTGAGTCACAGCTGGTCCTGACTGCCTATGCCATGCCTATGGCTCTGCTGTGGTGCCAGCCCCAGAAACTCAGAGAGAAGACCAGAAGTGACTGTGGGGTCATCTGAGCATGTCTGTGCATCAAGTCGTACACTGTACCTCGCCTCCTAAGCTTTGGGAGCAATTATTGTTTCATTCAAGTACTTATGCCAGAGAGATGCCTGGACAGAAAACACACACTTGTCTCATCAGATGTCACCCCAAGATCCCAGCATGGTCACCAGAGACAAAAAACGTACAGAGATACTCTAACTGATACAATTAATTTCAGCCTGAAGATGAAGTGTCCATTTGAAGAAATGAACTGCACCATGAAAGTACCTGTGGTTCTCCAGAAACAGAAAGGGTTCCTAGTTGACATGTACCTTTCCCCATTGGAGGACACCTAGGGGAATCTCACCTAAAACAAAGGTAGAAAACTGCCACATCCATCCATATACTGTGTTATAGTTCATTCTGTTAACTACAAGGCTTGAGGTTCCCATTCTTGTTAGTCTTATGAGAAAAAAACCCAATCTTTTCCCCTTAAAATGAGCCTTTTCCTTTCCATACATGGAGATGCCCACAGAAGCAGGATATTGCCATCACTGAAGCTGGTTTACAGTTTTGGCGAGACAGGCTCTGAGGCAGGAGTCCAACCTTGGGATGTCTGTCTGAGGTCCCAGATGAGCTGGATTCCCCAGGAAATGTCAGGGTTGCTGCTAGTTTCTGAACTCATTTAGGAGAGCAAGCATGTATTTGACTGAAATAAAAACCCAAGCCACTGCTGCAATTTCCCCCCACTGATATTAAACAAGCGTTTAACTAAAAAAAAAAAAATTCTGACAGATGGCAGGGCTGTACCTAATGCAAGACTGAGCATTTTTCCAGTGAATTTAAGGTGGTCTGAAAGAGATTCAAAAAGGCAAGGGGTAGAGGGATAGATGCATTGTTGAGAATATATAAAAGAAAACCCTAATATCTTTTTTGCTTTAAATTACATTGGGAAGGTTTTATTCCTTTTTCTTAATCAGCTTTGCAGTGCAGAGCCATGCCTGGTTTATTCAGAAGCCTCCTGGGTGTCTGCCCAGACACTCCAGGGTATCCTTCCTCTGGTAATTGGCCAGCAGGAAAGGCAGGATGAGGTATTAGGGGCAGTGCCTGCATCCCTCAGCCATAGCTGAGGTCTCCTAGGCAGGAGACCAGAGCAGTGAGGAAGGAACACCAATGTCATGAATGATCTGGCTCCAGAGCACTAAACCTTCTCTCCCATTTAGATTTGCCTGGTTTTGCTTTCTGCCACTGCATTGTCCCCCTTGGAGTCAGCACCATGTCTCCCAACACGTGGGGAGAGAGAATTTTAATGAGGCAAAAAACCATAAGGTGACATCTCTGGGGTGCAGTTTTTTGCATAATAAATATGGAGAGTTTTGTAGTTATCAATAAGTCATGACTTCTTTATGGAAAATGCAAATGAAATAATCCTTTAGGCAAAATAGTACTGAAAACCTTGGATCCCAGACAAATCATTCACTTGTTTGAACTGTCCTGTGGGCTTTTCTGGATTGGAGATGCCTGATTCAGGTGCAATCGCTCACCAGGAGGAGATTTCTGGACTTCTGGACTTCTGCCTTAACCCCTTCCTGGTTTTTTTTTTTTTTTTTTTTTTTNTTTTGTTTTGTTTTGTTTTCCCTGTCCTTCCCCTTCTATCCACATGGCAAATGAGATTTGGGCAAGTCACCTGCTGATCCTTCCTGCCATCTCTTCTCTTTCATCCTGGTGGTGATGGTGAGCACGTTATTTGGACTGAAGCACTGGGATAAAATAAATGGACATAGTTTTTGCAACAGAAGTGTTTGTTTGCTTTTCCCCTGATGATTTACAGGGAATTCTGCAGTAGGTATGCAAGAGGAAGGATAACTGAATTCTTAAGGGGTCAACCCAGCCCAACTCAGCTGCATTTTCCTGCAAGATGAGCAAGCTTGCAACTCCTCTGGAGATTTTGAGTTGATGTGGGGTTTTGATTGGATGTTTGTAGACTTTGATGCTTTTTCTCTAAAGGAAAATGAAAAGAAACCGAGTGTGAATGTTTAAACTGAGTTTTCCATAGGTTTTACACTTTCATACAAATATGCTGAGGAAATATTCTTAAGCAGAAAAATAAAGAAATTTCACATTATTCTCCATACCCTTGTCATAAAGAGGTATGGGTTTTTTTTTCTTTTGGATTGTCCATTGCTTTGTAGACCCTGAGAGACATAGCCTGAGGGCTGGGACAAGAAACTCTCTTCTGCTCTTTCCAAAATATTCCCATTCAAGTATTTGAACATGGGCTGTTACCATCTTTGTGATCCCTGGACCTTGGCCAGACCTCCAGTGCCCACACAGTGTTTGCTCTTTGGACTTTTCAGCACTAGTTCCCCAGTTCCTGCTATTTTTAATGTATCCATCCAACAAAGGAATAAATCCTTTCAGCCCTGAAACTTGGAGCAGTTTCCTTGTATGCAGGAGGAGGGATGTGGTGGTAACCTTCTTCATTTATGAGGAGAAAGAAGTAGAGATGATACCACCAGGAAGGAGAGGATCAGGCACAGCCTTCCTTCCCCTCTCCAAGCTGTTTCACTTCCTGAGACACTTGGCATGAAAAATGGGCACCAGATCTGGCTGGTGCCCTGAAATTTACCTATGTCTCTGGGTCTGTAGAGAGCATCCAATATTTTCCTGTAGATCAAAGAGGAGAGTTTGTCTTTGATGCCAAAATAAATCTGGAGATAGCACTGTGAATGCACCACTATTTATCTTTTTTTAAAGGTTACTAAAGTTTGTACTAAGAATAAAATAAAATTTTTAAAAATCCCCTACTGGTGGCTTGGGAAAAAATACAACTCTTTTTTTGTGTCTCTCCTATGCCTTACCCTCAAGGAAGGTTTGGGTAGGACATTGGCTAGGATCTTATTTTCATTTCCATCAGGAATGTTTTTAGCTGGCACACAAGCTACATGTGTAAATAGTTCAGGAGTTTGGGAAGCTGCTTTACTATTTCCTCCTATAACTAACAATGGAAGCCCTTTGAGAACTGTACAAGCCTCAGTGGACATTCCCATGTCTCCTGACATGCAGGATTAGCTGCTCTGCTCAAATATTTATCCTGACGGCTCTTCTCCCTGAGGAGCAGCTGTCTACCTGTTCCACAAAGCAGCCCAGCTGTGGGGGAGAAAGGCAGGAGAGGCTGGAGCTACCAGCATTGGGGTGCCCACAGAGCTGGGCTGTGCGGAGAAAAGCTGATTTGCAAATATGGTTTGGGCTGATCTGAGTTTATTCTGCTACAGTGAATTCATCATCAAACTGAAAAAAGCAGAGGCGCTGCACTGTGTGCAGAATAGTCCAGTTCCAGGGTGTATAGGTTAGTTTGGTAGAATTGTGCTTCTCTTGCTCAGTGGGCCCCCAATTTGTCTTCATTTTTATTTCTGTCTCTGCCTTCACTTTGCTCTGCTTTTTGGAGCCTGTGCCTTTCTGCATTGATTGCACAGAGCCTGCCCCACTGAGCTAGGCAGAGTACAGACTGATCCTGTTCAGTGTGCATGGATATTTTTCAATGATCTGTTAACCAGGAACATGAAAACTCAGACTGTCTTTGATGACAAATATTCAGCTTTAAAATTCTGAGAATTTCTGGTATCGCATTGTTGATAGTCACAGAAAAATGGAACATTTCAGAGATGTGTGCTTTGGAATACAAGTACTTTATGCCATCTTTTCTGTATTTAAGGCCTGTTAGAAGAAAAGAGGATACAGACAACTACCTGCATAAATCAGTTTTGAAAATGAGACCTAGTCTTTATCCTGCATGTAAATATCTTCTTATATAAGGTGCCTGTTACAGCTCAGAGAAGCTTTATGAATTATTTTGGAAGCAGACCACAGCTGAAACAAAAACAGTGGCTTATTGTGGGGAGCATGGTAAAGCTGCCCTTGTACAAAGCATTTCTACCCCTCCAACAGCGACCTTGGTGTTGCACATGCTATAGCTGAAGTGGGTATGCAGGACAAGCTGAATTTCTGTTGCACTGGAAATACCCCATCACCTTGGGAGAAATTCCTTAGTTACCTTGTTGAGAATGTTGGTGGTGCTCCAGGAGGAGAGGTATGGAACCCTTTTGAATGGAACTTTTGTCTGAAACTCAATTTGAAGAGAAGCAAAAATGGCCCAAATTTACAAAAGCTGAGCAGTTGACCAGCAGAGAAGAACCTCACAACAGTGCATCAGTGGTGGGTAGGTGATTCCTCTGCAATGATGGTCAGAGCTCCTGGCATCAGGCTTCCAGCTGGGAACTTCACCATACCTGTGAGCATGGCTAATCCCAGGACCTGGTGCTGCCTGGCAACAAATCCTACCACTCTCAGCAGGATGTCTGTGCCTTGGGGTGCCCTAGTTGCCAGCAATAGCAAGCAGACCTCCTAGTGAAATCCATCAGTGTTTTTGAAACACTGAAAGAAGGCAGCTTCCTTCCAAAGCCCAAGTGAGCAAACAGCATGTGAGACAGGGTGAGCCAAGGGCAATATGTTGCCATATAATGTTCCTGGTTTATTTAACCCATCTGTTTATTTCTTTGATCAAAGAGACACAAACAGTAGGTCTGACAGAAACAGAGGAGTCTCTTTGTAACATCCCCGCCCAAAGAACAACAAAACAGGACAATGAAAAAACCTTTCTGCCAAAAGGTGAACCCCCAGCTCTAGTGTGTGTCTGGAGCTAACACCCAGTTATTAGGAATGACCAAACCCAATCCTGGCTTTGATGGATTTTATTCCAGTAACTCCACCAAACCCAGTAGGGAGTGTTGGAAATCCTGGCCCATAACAAGTATCAATATCTGTGGATTCTTTTCTAAGACCTTGTATCCAGTTAGAATGCACATTTATAGCAATTTATGGGTTTATAACTCATACCTTTCCATCTCTTAAGACAATGCATCTACATGGCATATTCACAGACAGGAAGATTATTTTTTTGCACCAAAGAGATATGTGTGCAGTATGCAGAGGTCACTGAATATACAACTAAATTACATTTCCGTTCAGGGTGGCATTAGAATGGCACCAGAGAACAGAGCAGGCTTAGTTCAAGACATTAATGATGCTTTATGTAATCAAATCTGCAAGGGAGATTTGGCAAGGAGGATGCATACAGACAAACTATTGCTGAGTCTGGGTATGGCACTAAAAACATTAGTTTTTAAGTTGTGGGGGATCACTGAAAACCTGCAGGAGATGAAAAGGGCAGATCGCCCCAATTTATTTAAATCAGAGCCAGTACTAGCAGAGACACAGACGCCAGTACTCAGTAGTCAAAGCACTGGTGCACTGTTTATGCACAGGACTTAGTGCCACTGTCTTTGTGGTCCTATGGCTACTTGTTCAGGCAGGAATCAGTACTGCAGGTACTTCAAGGTCCAGACAACCTCATTTAAGTGCATTTGTTAGGGAATGCCTGTTAGGGAAGGCACTTGGTTGTTTGAGTCTTGCTATAGCAGGAGTGGTGCTCCTATCAGCAGGCCCTTCTCAGGCTGAAGAGGTATGCTAATTGATTTGCACACGTGAGCATTCATCCAGTCACCTAAAATGACATTTTAATGTGTTATATCACCAGAACGTCTTCCTTGGGGAGGGACATTCCTCCCACTCCTTCCAAACCCAACATTTTCTATCAATCAGCTTAATTATACTCTAACCACAGTTTTGAAGTCTCAATCTCTAAAGCTCAGATGCCATATTCTCCAGGTGATTCAAGCAAAATGTGCCATATAAAACCAATGGGTGATCCTATAGAAATATCTCTCTCCTGTCTCCCAAGACTAAGGACCATTATTCACATCAGACCAGTCTTTGCCAGCTCACATAGAGCATTCCCAGTCCTGCACTGGTCACATGCTTTATCTCTGCAGTGCTAAGAGAAAAGACACATTTCAAATGACTGCTGTGTTCTTCCCCTTGCAGTACTAGAAGAAGAATGGATGTGCTAGTCCTCTGGCCTTCCTCACTTCTTACAAGCTGGAGAGTGATAGGGGTGTCTTTGGGGCTGCAAGGGAAAATCGAACCTGGAATCTCCTCAGACAGCCGGCATTCCTCATTATTATCCTCTGAAAGGCTGCCAGGAGAGGTTTAGCAGCCTCCACCCTTGGAGGTTCTCCAGATCCAAACAGACAGAGCCATGAGTAACCCAGTCTGATCTCAGAATGAACTCTGCTTGAGCTGGGGTTGGACTGGAGACCCCTTGGGCCCTCTTCCAGCCTCATCTATCTTCTGATTGTATGAAAGAAGCTATGTTTTGATAGTATATGGAAGAAACCTCTAAGAAACCTGTGTGCTATATTCATAAGCTTTCAAGGGGAAACACAAGGATGGCTTGTGTCTGCACTGCCACACCCCAGAGTAATATAATGAAATTAACTGATGTGCTGCATTCACTTGCCACCCAGGCACTGCCTGGACTTTATTGTGAGTTATGTGACAAAGTGATTGAGCTAAAGAGAAGCAGATTTTCAGTGTTTTATATCTAAATCCTCAAGCGTTTGGTGGGGCAGTACAGGGTGCATTTGTAGCCACAGAGGGCATGTGGTGCTGCAAGTCTGGGAGCCAAACAGAATTGCTTGGGCTGGATTTGATTCCCTACTCCCACTACAGCCTCTGTCCACACATGGCTGCTGTGTGAGTGTGGTCTTTGGCAGCCTCCCCTAGTAACTCTTGGGCTTCAGGGGGTGCCTGAGCAAAGAAAAGGGGGAACATTTACCAGGGCACCATCAACACCACTGCTGCAGGGCTGGAGCTTTTATCTTACCCCAGAGACCCTCACTTGTTAGTCTAAAAATCAAACACATCACCTTGATAGTATTAAGGGGGTGGAAATTTGGGGATTTGAATAATCTTGTGCTTAAATGTTGTGACACAGTAATAAGACAAAGTGCATATTTCAGGGAAAAGTACATTGTAGTTTGGGCTTCCCCATTAGGATTCTCCAGAAAGAAACAGTGCAGAATATGTAGCAGCATTTTAACACTTTATAGCATCTCCTTCCCTCCTTAGAGAGAATCTACTGAGTGTGAATTTTCATGTAATGATTTGCTAGGCATAGTACATTAAAATTTTTGAAGAACTGTGCTTTCTCCACCTCAAAAAATACATGTACTTGGGGCCCTTCAGATTTCAGAAATTCCTGCAATATAGATTTAAAGACAAGTTAAAAATAACACTGCATTTCCAGCAGCAAGATTTTAAGAATCAGATGTCACCCTACCCGACCTCAATTAAGTCTGACTGAATCAGCTGGAATGGATTGAGCAGAGTGTGAAAATCTGTATTCTAGCAGTGGGCAGAGAAAAGAAGACCAGTTGGAAATTTCAGTGTGAAGCTGGTTCAGTATGAAGAGGAGAATTTCAAGTGTGAATGTGTGTATGTGTTCGTGCATGTGCTGGGGAAAGCAGGGTTGGCAAGGGAGACAGAGGAGAGCTTTGTGTTCAGTGCTTCCTCTGACACAGCTCAGCCTGTTCCCTATCTCCCAGTTTCACTTCTGAGTGTGCAGGAACATGCGGTGGCTCCTTGTTCCCACCATCTTCATCATCCCTTATACTCAACAGGTAAGTTCATTAAAAAGAAGAAAAAGATTTTCCCCTTCCTCACCTTGTCCTGGTTAAAAGTTTTTGTTTGCTTTTTGACAAATTAAATTTCAGAGAAGTAAATTCCTCATAAAGAATAAGAAGCCATTCCCTACTCCTGAGTAAATTTAATTTGCTGTTTATTTACTGCATAAGTCATGTTTTGGTAATTTTTTTCTCTCTGTACATTAATATGACTTAGTGGGAAGAAAAAAGTGTTAGGGAAGCTTAAGTTGTCATCGGTCACTGACCTTGGTCGCTTTTTAATTTTTTTAAAATTTTTTTCTTTTAATATAAGCGCAAATGAATATCTGATGCAGTAAGAAAGTAAACATCTTATCCATGCTCATATTCCATATGTATATTTGTGTACATGTGCTTGCAAATACATATATACACACACACAGCAGTCTGATTTCAGGCTAGTTTTACAAATGTGAAAGACACCTGGACTGTGTTATACTTTGTCTCTTATGAGACAATTTCAAGTGATAGTTTTTTTTTAAAGGTATTTGTGTCAAAAGCTAATTACATTATTTATTTACCTAATTTTGAAAATCCATGTTACATGTACGCAGTGTATTTTTCCTTTACAATCAAGATGGATGTCAACAGAATTTTCAAATGGCTGTCTCACTCTGCTTTCTGCATATTTAAAGCCAGACGAAGATAACCAAACATTAGTGATAATACATTGTCTATTTTGTTATTTGCTTATTTATGCCATACTGAATTTGTTCAATCTTTAAAACATAGGAAAAAAACCAACACATAAAGGGTTCTTACACAATGGTCTCACTTTCTGATCTGCCCATAGGATCAGGAAAAGTGTACAAGGGGCTTGTGTGATGTGAATAGCTTTGGTATAGAAACCTGGGGAAGAACAAATTAGAAAAACATTTGACCTGTAAACCGTACAAACAAACTTTACATTTTCATTGTAACTTAACAGATATGTGAAGATTTTTCATGTAAACTGAAGTTCTCTGTAATTCCACAGTTAAAACTGTCAGCTATTTGCCTGATAGTGTTTTTCTTACTTTGTAAGAACTTTTTAGTCTCACACCTTTCAGCTGACATCTTTGCCTTAAAAAAGGAGAGAAAACTCCTCTAAGTAAAAGTCCATAGGTTTAAAGTATAGTGGTTGAAGCACATAAGATTATTTCCTGCTACACATACCCATTTTGAAACATGATATCTCATTCAAGGCACATAACCTCATATTGCTGGCATATGGCCAAATTCCTGAGGATGATGATGATAATAGTAATAATAATAATAACAATAATCTGCTTCTAAAGAAAGAAGCAGCAAGGAACTGTTTCCTAAAGCAACCATATTGTCTTAAACACTGCTAAATGTATAGGAACACCTGCTTGTCTTGTTTCCAGAACAATCCTTGAAGCACCTTTATATTCCAATGCACACATTCATAAAATTAACATAATGGTTTATAGGAAAGGGTTGGCTGCCTTAAAAAGTATACTTGAGTAAGTTGTTTCTGTATTATTGCTGCATTTAGGTAAAAAGGATTAGAAGAAATCCTTTAACAAATGACACATTTATGAAACTATCTTCTTCATACTGTGTGGAATACCATATGACATTGTTCAACATCCATTTACTATATGAATTGCTTATGTAAATTAATATCTAGCTTAAAAATCATTCAGCCAAAGCAACTTGAAAGCTACTACTTTGGAGCTACATTAGTAGCTGCAGATTAAGATATCATAAGCATAGTTGTAAATGACCATGAAAAATGGAAATTAGGGATAGAAAAAAGGCTTTTAAGAGGTCATTTACCCTGCACTCAATTAAACCAGCTCAATTATGCAGCAAGAGCTTTCCTGGGCTATGGCATATGAAATACCGAATTCTGTAGATACTTCCAGTTTGAAAACTGAGCAGCAAGGAACCCCAGCCGAATGATCCCTTTCCCTCAGCATCTCTGCTGGAGGTGATTTCTACGCCAATAGAGCCTTGCAGTTTGGAGGGACAGAAACTGATAGGATGGGCTTCACATGCCCAGAAAAAAATATAGGATAGATGTTTCAGGTTTTTTTCTGCAAGCTTGATGGTGATACTGGCACTTGATAAGGGGCTGAGTCTTCTTTCCTTTTTGCTCTTTGGGCAGTCAGAGCTGAGTGGTAAGAGTGGTTCCCAGGCCCCATGCTGTATAGTGGCCAAATGCTGTGCATGCCCCTTCTTAACTACAGAACTAGGCATTCATGGAGAAAAACTATACCATGACCTGCATTTCTGCTGAAATCAGCAGCATGAAAAGATTAAATGCTAAGATTTAAACTTCAAAGTTTTAGTTGTAGTTCTTAAAAAATGCACATAGACTATAGCTTTCTCAAATAGATCCTTTCACACTGTGTTAACTTAATCTGCCACCATGCTTCAGAAAAAGAAGCCTATCAAGAATTAGCTCAGTCTTCCTTTACTTAAAAAAAAAAAGAAAAAAAAAGAAGAAAAAATAAGAAGAAAAAAAAAGAAAAAAGAAAAAAAAGAAGACATGAATTCTGAGGCAGAATGTGTAAACCAGTAAATTCTAGATCTTGACTTCCTACTGCTGATACAAATCTCTTTAATGAGAGTGTCTTTGCTCTGTAAGCCCTGGATTCAATGAAAGCTTAGTCATGCAAACAAATGCACTCTTAGAAAGTGACCTAATAAACTCAGCACAGTTACTAGCCTCCCTTATTAGGACTAATTTTTTGCATCTAGCACAAGAGCATTTGTAAATACTATCATGCTCCTTCCCAAGCACCTACTCAAATTTTGGAGCAAAAGTAACATTCAAAAGAGGTTCCCTATTTTAAAATGGTCTTGCCATCAGAACTGGCAGATGAGACTGTGGCTGGCTATAAAAGTGTGAGGAATCAAATGCTAATTATTTGATAGAGAATCGAAAGTTAATTAATTTGATAGAAGGTTTCTAGGAAGGAATACTTACAATAAAAACACCATCTACTTTAAAACACTAATTTTTAAACTTCTGTTCAGTTTTGTTCTCTAAAAGGCAAACAAAAAGACCAGTGAATTGTGTTTTGTACAAGCAGTAGGCCAGGTTCAGTGGTGGAACATCTCAGTCTATGATGAAAGTGGTCCTCCACCTTTCATCTAATCCTCACGGCCTCTCTCACTTTTTGATCTTTTGAAATGAGAAATGTTGCATATCTTCATGCAACTTGTCAGTTTTTTCCATATTGACTTCATTTTATGCTATTCCAGCTACACATAATGCATTCAGTGCTCAAAATAGCCCACCGTGTGTAAGTTTTTCCACAGCCCACCAGAGCAGCCTGGAGATAAACCGACAGAAACTGGTCAAGTCCAGCGCAAGGAGGTTTGCCGCTGGCCATGCCGATGCCAGCCGGTGCCAGCCTGCACCCCTGGGGTCAGCCTGCTGAAGGATGGCTGTGGCTGCTGTAAGGTCTGTGCCAAGCAGGCAGGAGAGCCCTGCAATGAAGCAGATGTTTGTGATCCCCACAAAGGGCTCTACTGCGACTACTCGGGAGACGAGCCTAGGTATGAAACAGGCGTGTGTGCATGTAAGTTGTTCTTTCACATTCCCTTCTTGAAATCCAGCAGGGTGGGAACCACCAGGTAAATGGTTTTGGAGAGGAAAACTCCGCTTGCAGGTGCTGCACAGCTCTGTGCTAAAGAATTTATCCTAATTTAGTCTCCCAACTGCTCAGTCAGAGAATCTGAGAGTGGAGCTGGGACTGTATTAACTTACCTGTGATAGTGAAACCAGTGCATTGCGCACAAGCCTGCTATTGACAGACATGCTGATGTCTGGCTTACAAAGCTGTGGATGTTGTAAAGACTGACCACATTTTAGCACTCTGTTTAGCAAGACCCACGTGCTCCTCCCATGTTAGTAACTGCTGTTCACCATTTTCAGATCTGGTAGCTGTAGGATGTGAGCTCAATGGAGTTTATTATGCCAACGGGCAGACCTTTCAGCCTAACCAGCTTTATAAGTGCCTGTGTGTCAGCGGTACAATCGGATGTACCCCTGTATTTGCACCAAGATTAGCAGGAAGTCCCTGTGCCAGGGTGCCAGGCACAAAGAAGCCAGGACAATCCATCTGTGGCCTGGGACAGCACAAGCAACTTCAATCAACCAACTACAGACTGATGTCAGGTGAGCCTGGCTACACTGGTAAACTTTTCTGTAAGCGAGCTTTTCTGCATTTAGTGTCCCTGGCTCCAGCAGCCAGGCAGGCAGTGCACTGGCACTTACCCAATTCTTGCTCAAGGCCTTTGCCAGGGTGACTGTTGTGTCCCACTTACCCCTCTTATTCGCAGGTCACAAACTCATTTCTCTAATGAATGTGAAAAGCAGAAAGGCTTTTGGCTTCTGTCACCAGGGAATTGGCCAAACCATCTTTCTGCAGAGGTTTGCTACTCATCGGATCAGCCCAATTAGGGATGCTGGTGGACAGCCATTTTGCAGCCTGGGAACTGCCCCACTTTTTCCTGCTTTGTAGTGTTATGCAGGTCTCTTCTTTCAATAGAAAGCAAAAAATTATAAGAATCTTCTTAGTGGCTTTCCTGCATTCACAAATTTTAGGTCACTGCAAGAACAATACTCCCCCCCACTTTATTAATTCTGATCTAAAGCATTCATAAGCTTGCCCATGCAACTCTGCCAGGGTCAATGGATTGACTCTTTAACTCCATTCTTACTCTGCTGCTAACATTAGTTCTCTTGCTTACTCTAAGGAAGCACCATTGCCAGCAGCAGCTATGCCAGCCCTTCCTGGGCCACAGCAGCTATGCTTGTGCCATCTTCATGTGCAACTTTCCATGGTGAAAGTCATCTTTGTTATAGCTAACGCAGGTACCAGAAAGCAGAGCCATTTATTTGGTAGCAGACTGAAATCACCATCAATAAATCAAAAGATCAATAAAATAAAACAAAAAGGATTGCAATGCTTATCACAAAAACTTTATCAAAGGCTGCTGAGTAGAAGCACATCAATCAATCTGCAGGTAAATAGATGTGCTTACAAAATCTGAAGTCCAGTGTGGACAACTTTTCACATGTAAGCAATGGTCATGCAAATAAGCCAAAGCAAAAAGAAAAGAAGTTCATCTTTATTCAAAATTATGACACAATACCTATATCTAGTATAAAAGTCTTTTAACAGAGATACACTTAACGCTGTTGTGTAAATACATATTCAGGAAAGCAACTGACTTCAAGTGAAGAGAGATTTAACTTCTAGAGAACAGTGGTAATCTGATTGAAGAGACACCACAGTACACTGAAAACAATGGCAACCAGACCATGTGAGCCTCTGAAATAGATCTCACCACAAACCCAATTAATGTATTTCAGATATCTGAGAACAGTATTAAGCCATTTACTTTGTAGTCCTTTCATGGATCCAAAAGCTGAAATCCAGCCTTCAGTAACCGCTTCAATGACTGCAACAGGACATCATTTATTCTGGAATATGGATCAGCTGCACAGCATAGCCTTGAGAGCAGACACCCAGCTGGCAAAGCACACTTTCTATTGGGCTCGGTTCAGGGACCCAACACCCTGTCCTTGTGAGGACTTTACATGCTGTAGGATGCTGTTCTTTGGGAATCTTCTAAAGAAAAACAGCTTGAATTTTTTTTTTCCAATAAAGTTTTCCCCCTCTCATTTCTCAGTTTAGCAGAAGTATCTTAGAAGTATCTTATCAACTTGTTCATGAATTCCATGGATGGCTCAATGAGCTAATATGTATTTTAAAAGTCCCTTTTCTGTTAGACTGGATAGTGCTAAGTTTTATTTTACTCCTCTTGCTTTGTTTTCTGGCTTTCCATTTCAATTTGATTTACCTAATTCAGATACACAGAGATGTAACTAGGTCATACTTTAAAAAATGTATCAAGTATAAACAACCATTTAACTTCCTTTTATTTGTTACAGATCTGTGTCAGGCTTTTAAACTGCTTGCTTCAATGAAATCTTTAAATTGCTGTCTACTTGGAAAGTAGACAGCAGTTCTGGTAATTCCAGGTAATTCTGCCTGTGCTGTTACATAAATGCACAGAGTACACATAGTTTTTTTGTATAACTTTTCCATTGAAATTTTGTTTCTAAGTATACTCCACCTAATGCAGCCCTCAGGTTTTTTAATGGTATCTAAAAGTGATTGGATAATTTTATTCCTCAATACAAAGACTAAAGTCTCATCAATATCTATAAAGACACAAATATTAATGTTCTCAGCAGCCTTTACGAACTATGCTTGACCTAAAAGAAAAATCTGTACATTTCATTAAAATTCCCCAATTAACTCTTTTTACACAACATTTTCATCACATGAAACTTGAAGGCCATATAACACCCGCAATTTCATAGTCCTTGCTAAGATTTGAGTATCCAGTATCAGCAAAGTTTAACTGAAGCTCAGCTGAATTTTGTATAAATGTTATTTATGTCTCATTTTTAGGTTTATCTACAGAAGTACCTTTGTGAACAGAAATCAAATTCTTATCCTTGTATTTTCAATTCATCCTTTTGGGGCTGCATAAATAAAATATTGCTGTCTTAGCTTACAGAAGTTTACCACTAGTTTTGAAGAAAAAATGCCTCATACAGGCAACTCCCTGGACACCCTGTTCCAGGACCTGTGGCATAGGCATATCCAGCAGAGTGACCAACGACAACAGAAAATGTGAAATGAAAAAAGAAAAGAGATTATGCTTCATCCAGCCTTGTCTGACCAATATGCTGAAGAAAATAAAGGTATTTTCTAGCATAAAATTAATTCCTAATAGAAAATTTAAAAATTGGAACTAACGGAAAAATGGATGTATTAGCAAGCACTTATAAAACATTTACTTCTTTCTTTTTTACGGGTTTTAAAATAACTCCTCTATGTTTTCTACCATCAATGTTCATGTTTCAATAGCAAACTACAGATGCGCAATTTCAAACAAAAGAATATAATGGTCTGAAATAGAAGTGCTACTAATGCTGTCCTGATGCAGTCACTCAAAAAATATTTTCTACTTGTTGACTGACAAAATCAGGCAGTTTTCAGATTAAGTATCTTTCAAGATATTTCTAAGTAAATGTTGCAACTTTTTCTTACATGATCTGCTTTTAATGTTCAGGGTTTTCTTTGTTTTAATATTAAAGATTCCAAAGGGAAAAACATGTCAACCAACTTTCCAGCTTCCAACAGCAGAGAAGCTAGTTTTTTCCGGATGCTCAACTACTCAAAGATACAAACTAACTTTCTGTGGAGTGTGCTTGGACAAGAGGTGCTGCATTCCTAATAAGTCCAAAATGATCACTGTACAGTTTGAGTGTCCCAACGAAGGTTTCTTCAGGTGGAAGATGATGTGGATAACATCATGTGTGTGCCAGAGGATTTGCAGTGCTCCAGGAGATATATTTTCCCAACTCAAACTCCTATGACAAATTGCACCATTGACTATAACACATGGAGGGCAACAGCACATTCAGACCCTGAAGAGTCAGCACAACCCCCTGCCACAGCAGTGTTTATAATGAAACTACACACTTGAATATTCACTCATTTATTAGAGCACCTGTAAAATGCCAGAGGGCACCTTTTCAAATGTAACTGCTTTTACATCCTTCTCAAGACACCAGCAGTGCTCAAACAAGAACTTCTGGTTACCAAGAAAGGCACAAGCAAGAGAGCTTCATACTCTGCTGTAACAAGATTTTGCCCACAAAGACAAATAGAAGCTCTAACCTATTAGGGAAAAAAATTACCATGCAATACTTCAACTATCATTCTTCATTCTTAAATTAACCTTTTCTGCTATACATCTGCAATAGTAAAATACATCAATGCTGTTTTGAAACAGAAATCATCAACTTTAAACTCAGACTGCTTTTTGCAACAGATGGTCTTTCTCGAGTGTTATGAATATAAACACTGGATGTGCAAAGGAAAAAAATAAGTGGGCAACTGCAAGACTTAAGAAATTTGCTATTTAAAAAAAAAATTTCTTAAAAAATGCTGTCAACAAATGTTATCACAAAACTTTATTGAATGCTACTACTACAAAATAGTGCTTACTTACATATCCACTCCAGCTTTGCTAGAAGTACTTCAGATTTCAATAAATCATTGTATCAATTCATTCTGATCTGTAACAGTTTACTGGCAAGCAACTGCAAATAGCTATACATTCTATTATGTAAAAGTTCTTACTGTAATATAAAAGGCTGCTTACCCCGATAATTATAAATATTAAAACATCTATTTTACTTGCTTTCTTTCAAGGTTATAAGTGTTTTTTTCTCCAAATGGTCATTATAACTTCATCATAAGTGCATGATTCGCTCAGAGGTATTATGTATTATCAAGTGCAACTCATCATTCATTAATATGAACCATTAAAATATTAATTAATATTCCAAGTATAATACTTGAAACAAAATTTTTTATAAATTTTCTGTCATTGCAAATTTTGGTATTAACTGAGAATGCTCTAAATATAGCTAAGTACAAAATAAAAGCAGAAATACTAAAACGAGGAACATAGCTTAGAGCATTCTGAAATGTATACTGCAAAGTGTAAGAAAGTTTCATTAGAGACTTGCTTTTATCTTTGAAAAGACTACATGGGCTTTTCTTCTCTTCATAGTTGCTTGTTAAAAACTAAATCTAGCAACAGTGATCCTTCTTTGAAGCAAGATCTGCCTTTAGTTTACTGTAAGTTGAAAAACTGAGAAAAAAATTACATTTTTGGCTGCTACATATAAACTCTCCTCCTTTTCTTCACAGCATATGGCGTGTCAATTTACTCCACAGTTAGGGTTACTGTCCTTACTGATACCAGCCACAATTAGGAGCCTTCAAATCTTTCTTACAGGCATGGCTCACTACTCTTGAGGTAAGGAAGCTGTTGTGCTGGTCCCACTTTACAATTAGTCAGGCATGCTGCAAGTCATTCTGGTTAAATGAAGTGGCTGGATGTTTAGGGAAGTGCTTTTTTGTTGTTATTTTAAAATCAGTTCTTCCTTCTTTAAACAGCTATCTTCAGTCTTGAAGGATCTACTCTAGGCCCACCTTTTGTAGCATCCAGTTCATTGTACTCTTCTATTAGGTCAGACAAAGAGGATACAGCTTCTGAAAAACAGCTTTGCTCCATCCCATCTATTTGCAGATAATGGTGAAGGTGAGCCTAAGAGAATAAAAAAAATGCTTTTCTTGGTATTTGATTGCTTTGGCTCAGTAAATACCATTTAGCGTGTAGTGAAGAGGGGAGTGCAAGCACTGTTGAAACAGCACTTAAAGACTTCTATCATGACATCCCTTGTTTAAACACCTGTCAACTTTGGTAAATATTCCCTAGTGAATCACAGTCAATATTACTGGGTATCTTAAACACCCATCTTTTCATATTGTCTTCTTGGGTACACCTGACCAGCTGTGGATTGGGTTTACATGGCAGCATTTTGGCAGTAGGGGGAGTGCAGCGCTGCAGAGGTGGCTTTTGTGAGAAGGTAACAGGAGCTGCCCCCACGCTGAACAGAACCATCCCAGCCAGCTCCAGCATGGACCACTGATGTGTGGAGTATGTTGGGAGTATGGAGTACTGGCCACAGCTGAGCCCATGAGTGATGCTGGTAATGCCTCTGTGACAATGTATTTATCGAGGGGTAAAAATGCTGCACAACAGCTGTGAGAGAGAAGACTCAAGAAAATGTGAGAGAAACAACCCTGCAGACACTCAGATCAGCAAAGAAGGAACAGAAGTGCAATTCTGAGGGTGGGAAGAAGGTAGAGGAGTGGGGGTGAAAGTATTTTCAGTTTTGTTTTTATTTCTTGCCATCTACTCTGCTATTATTGGCAATAAATTAAATTAATTTTCCAAATGCCAAGTCTGTTTAGCCCATGACAATAACTGGTAGGTGTTCTCCCTGTCTTTATCTCGACCCACAAATTTCTCAATGTACTTTTCTCCTGTCCTGATGAGGAGCAAAGTGAGAGAAAACTTGGTGGACTCCAAGGTTTAGATTAGATACTAGGAAGAAATTCTTTATTGTGCACTGGAACAGGTTGCCCAGAGAACCTGTGGATGCTCCATACCTGGAAGTGTTCTTGGGCAGGTTGGATGGCGCTTTGAGCCACCTGGTCACACAAATAAAACCCTTGGGCTCTTAATTATAAACAGTCCCTTCACGACACTAAGATCTGCATTTCAATAATGCAAGATGCTAATGATTAGTGACTATGGGTATTATAATGATAAGAGTTGCACCTTTTTCTTGTAGAGTTTCATAAATCTGTCTTTGAGTTCAATGAAAGTTGGTTTTACACAGGTGTTGTTCGCTAAAGCCAGAAGGGAATGGGAATGGCCCACAGGAGGTACTGAACACAAACCAGTTTTCCAGCCCTCTTGATTCCAGGAGACAAAGTGCAGAGAAGGCTTCAACCTGTGATACAAAAATTTAATTATCTAAGGAATATAAAGAGCACAAAGGCTAACTACTAACAATTTCAACTATGAATCTGAAAAGGTTAACGTCTAAGGACTCAGGATTAAGGAGGACAGTTATAACTATCACTGTGAATAAGATATTTTAGAATTCAGACTAAGCCACTGTGTCTCTATGTTAAATTACGAACATCAATTGTATTTTGTTAATTTTATGCATTGGGATTTGAAAAGTGAAGTTACAAGTACCTGTTTCCATAAAAGGGACTCCAAACACTCTGAGATTTAGTAAAGGGGAAATTAATACTGTGTGGGGGCAATCAGTCTACCTGCATTTTTGAAATAAGTAAAATACTCTAGATGCCCAGAAATTTTCCCCATGCACCCCTGTCTGCCCATAAATTCCATTTTACCTGCCTTTCCTGTTGCATCTATGTAGCTCAAGAGTGTTCAAGATAGAAAATGGGGTGTTAACAACAGAGTTGTTAAAATAAAGATGATGAAAGTAACATGAAAGTAACCATGGAAAGAGTAGGGCCTTCTGCTCAGCAGAAACAAACTTCTACTACAGAACTCATTACTCCAACATCCTTTGCTGTTGGGAAAAGCCTGGAAGGCTGGGCTTTGCTTTTTTGCAATTTGGAGAAAGAGAGGAGTAGCACTTCCCTTTATTTGGAAATCCAAAATAATATGACTTATTTCCACTCATTACATAAGTCAATTATGTTTTCTTCCCTTCTAATATTAAGAGAAGGAGGTTGGAGTAAACTGATTTGGTATTGAAACGCAAATGAACAGTTGGAATGCTCTGGATAACTGTCAGTTTCTGTACAAATCCCATGACTACTCTGTGTGGTATTACAAACCTTTCAATATTTCTGCGAAGGTCTGAAACCTGCACATTTCCTCGAACAAGAAATGCACAAGCCAGGTAGAGGCTGTGCTTTGGATCTGCTTGAATTAGTTGATGATCTCTGCTAAAGGCATCTGAGAACATCTGATCCAACCTGGGTGAAAAGAAAAGTTATCTTCTCTTACTAAAGTAGTATACAAAAAGTTCTTCAGAATAAAATTTTGGATAAAGGTACATTTAACCCAGGACTACAATAGGAAAGATTCAAACCTTTATATGTACATATGTTGGCATTAGAAGTTTTTAAAAACACACTGGATCCATTTTTTCCTCACCCTCAAGTTACAAGCCACTGTTGTGTCAGAGAAGCTGCCTTTATAAAGGCAATTTGAGGCCAGTGGTTACGAAGTCTTAAAATTATGTAAAAGGAATTAATTACTTGGGGTTCTGGTTATGTGGCACTTTGGACAATTTTGCAGGGAAGGATCTGACAAGGAATATCAAAGTGCTCCTGACCCTTACAGAACTGATTATCTGCCTGTTATACTTCATTATTTAAAAGGATCAATGAGTCATAGAACTGTATTAATTTTGATTAATGATTTGGGAAAAGACAGGCTATACATACTTGTCTAGTCTACTTAGTCTAATTTTATCACACATGACTGCTTTAAAAGATGACACTGCAGATTATATTCTTTCTCTCTTCACTTCCTTAACCAAGTTTCACTGTACTGTGGGACACCAAAGATCATGTTCTGTGGATCCATAACATCTAAGTCATTCTTTCCATTTGTGTATGCTGTATATTTATAATCTCTATTTATTTTTTCTTAATCACCTCTGCCACAATCTGCCTATTACAAAAAAATAAAGGAGACAAGAATATTACTGTTCCTGCTTCATTCTGAAACATCTTTGACTGACCATCTCCTCATAGTCTGCTACGTTCCCCCAGCCTTGTACTGTCTCCTCAAGGTATGTTTTCAACAGCTCTGACTGTCCCAACTTGCTATTGGAAAATAACTGTGGTTCTGCCCTCTTCTCCACTTTGCATATTTCCATCACTTATCCTTAGCTGTCTCTACCACTATTTGGGCATCTTGCTGACTGAACATAATCCACCAAACCCAGTAAAATCTATATTAACTGGTAATTTTTCTGCTGTGTCAGAAAAATTTTGTATCTCACAAAATTGGACGCGTCAGCTTATCATTACAATAAGAGGCTAAATAGGCTCACTGAGCCTCCAGACTGAAGTAAGATGCCGTATTTCCCCAAAGAGCTCAGTTAATCCCTTGTTTGTCTTTAGAGTATTTTGTCAGTCAAGTGCAAACTGTTACTCAAAAGAACTTGTGGTGTGGGCTCTAAGTAATACATTTTCCCAACAGAAACACTTCCAGCAGAGATTAAAAGGATGTCAAGTTTACTGGCTCAACAATTACAGAGGAAAGGGATAACAGATGTTCCATAAATCAGCAGGATGTATTTGAAAATGTGGCAGACATACAAGTTTTAGAACTTCCACCCTGAGTTTTGCTACAGAGTGGAACTTTTAAATGAAAACTATGGACAAATAAAAAATTAAGCTTTAGATTTGAAACTCCAATAATATTTTTTCTTACCTTCTAGAAGGAACATTAACATCTGCTAGTGTATACAGAGGAGTCAAGCTTGAAACCAAATAATGAAGTCGAGGAAATGGAACCAAATTCATGCTGATTTCATTAAGATCCATGTTTAGGGAACCTTCAAATCTAGCAGAGCTGAAAAATTAACAAACGGTTATGAAACTGCTACAAATTAAGCAAATCACTTCTATAAGGTAAAGTTCCATGAAATATATTTTTCAGCTGTTCTGTGGAATAAAACTGTAAAACAATACAGTGTTCAAGCAAGTGTTCAAGTATAATTACAAAATTTTCACATCTGGCAGTAACAATGCTGTCTTATTTACTTATACTCCCCATTAAAGCATAATAAGTTACCAAGAATGATTCCTTGTTTCCCAATTGTAGTCTTTAGCACTGATTTATTTTCATTAATAATGTTTAATACCAGTTAATACTGGTTAATTAATACCAGCTGGTTAATACCACTTAATTAATACCACTTTTACTAAACAGGCTATACTAAAACATATGTGACCTAGCATTCCTGAAAAACTCTTTAAAAGAAAAACAGGCAAATACTCCAGAACTATATTTCTGGCAACAATAGATGGTTTATGAGCAAAAATGATCTGAAAATATTAATAAAATAATGCAACTGGCCTAGAAAGGCAAACCTCCATGGGCTTCATTAGGCACTAGTGGAAGACAATATCCTTCTGCCTATAAACTTACTTCAGTTTTAAGACTATAATGGCTAAAGCAACACCACTACAATCTGAATACTTCTAAATACTTAAACACTTAGTAACCAATTATTAAAAAGAGAAGACTCATATTGAATGGAAACCAATTAATATTACTCAAGTTGATGCAGACCTGCATATTTACAGCACACATCACCTCCAGCAATCCTACTTTGTTACAGAAGAATAGCATGTAACTTTACCTTGTCAGGTTCAGCAGCAAGTTGGCTACGATGTTATTCATTGCGTCAAATGGCTTCACTTGTGTTTTTGCACTGCCTGCACTTGATGTTACCAAGCTGTTTTGCTTCACAGTTGATCCTAACTTCCCAGAATTGATCATCTGATGAATTTTATTAACTATCTCAAACAGAGACTTCAAGAGAGAGGAAAAAAAAAAGCACAGTAGTCTTGAGTACAGAACTTTGAAATTCAGTAACGTACTTTTTCCTTTCTAATAATCTTGAAAGCTCAGACATTGTACTGTTAGCTTAAAGATTATACCCTTGACACATCTAGGTCCAACTTTTGAGCAATTCCAGTTGACTGAAGTGCTGCTAAATGTCTGTGCCTTACATATCACAAATATATACACAGCTTGACTCAGAGATTCAAATTTTATTCAACTACTCAAAATCCTTATGAAAATTTTAAATGCAGTTTTAGAAGATAACACCTGTGAAGCAAAAAAATATAGTCCTAACTAAATTTCACCTTCTCTTGCTTTTTTTCATAAGTAAACAGCAAGACAGTCACCGAAGTTAGATTCAAATGATTCTAGCACTTTGCAAGGTCAGGTATATCCATGATTCCCATACCACCAATCAGCACAGTTAAGTTTGTTGGAATATGAAGAGGTCAGAGGCCCTTGCAGGACCCTGTGCAATGTACTAATGCTGTGCACAAACTGATTGCTAAAAGAATAGAAGACACTATCTCAGTAAATACAAGCTTTTCACTGTTTACCTTGAATAGACATGAAAAAATTCACTCTCACTTTGAAGGAGCAGAGCAACTTTCATTTCATTTCCATGTCCATTTCAAAAGCTTTCAAGTGACTTAGAAATTCAATTATTACTTTAAAAAGTGAAATTATACTTTTGGAGATTTGGTAAGAAAATCAGTACTGAAGAGGAAGAGACATTTCCACTAATAAAAAAAAATTACAGAAATAGAATATAATTTCTTACTTCATTCTCTATTGGTAGTACACAGTCTGCATGTTCATTAAGTTCCTTCATAGCCAGGACACTGTTATATGGAGAAGTGATAACATCATCTTCACCAGAGGGATAAACTGAAGTAACAAATCTGTATACTTCTGGGAATTCCTCCTCAAGCAAATTTAGTACAAAAGTTCCAAGACCAGATCCTGTCCCTAATCACGAATGAAGACAGAATGAGAGAAGACAGGTTCCCCACATTATCTTAGACTCTAAGACTCATGTAGGAGACAGACAACTTTTCAATTATAAATGTTAATGAATATTTTCTGAAGCATTTGGCTGACAGTAGAGGCTACTCAAATGTAATTAAGGTGGGAAGGTTTTCCCCAGACAGGAAAATAACTAAGTAAAAAAATTTCCCACAGTATATCAGTCAGGATGAAGTCTACATTCTCAAAAATTTCTGCAAACCATAAAGTCCTACGCAAAAAACGTTTTTCTAATCTAGTATTTCTACTTCTTATTTTCAATTCTTTAATTTGAATTATGAAACATAACATTTGTCTGAAAGTATTGAACTGCTCCAAACAATACTATTTTCCTTTTAGGGTTTTTTTATGAAATTTTCTCATTCTTCAGTAAAATAAGAACTGCCCCTTCCTCCCAGCACATAGGCTTTTTTCCTCATTAACACTAAGCACGCAGCCCTGGGTTCAAAACAGAGAACTAACTGAACTGTGGTCTTTTTCTGAATATTCAGCTACATTCTAAGTGGCAGACAATTTAATCTATGAACAAGACAGCAGTTTTCACAGTAACAGAAACAGTACCTGCAGGGTCTCTGAAATTAAGCAAATAGCCACAAAAAAGGCCCTTGACAAAATCCTTGCTTCATATTTAGAGCTATTTTCTGGGTCTTTTTCCACATCATAACCAGTTATAATACATGCTACTCTCAGGTTTCTAGGGTAGGAAGGCTTAATGGCAATGCAATAATGACAAAATTATCATGCAAAGGATCCTCTCTTTTGGCTTATTAACAAAGGAACTAGATTGGATTCAAGAGTTATGTGGAAGGAACATTTTTCTAAAGTTAAGCAACATTAGAATTCTCCTTCAAAGCCCTTTAGAAAACTCCTTCTCCACAATGAAAACCAACTTGATTATGACAATGCTGTCAGTGTTCAGAAGTCACTGACTCTGATCAATAATACCTTAGTGTTTGTCTTTGGTACCTGTCTTGATCTACTCACTGCCTCATCTTTAGAATTTTAGCTGCATTTTTGTTCTGGGTAGCACATTAGAGCTCCTCAATGCTCTAATAAAACAAGTGATAAATAATTACAGGTCTACTTTATTGCATTATGCTATTTTTTTAAAATCTGCATTCTAAATTATGTAGATTATTATACTGATCTTCTTTTCAAGATCCATTTATTTTCTTTTTTTTATCTGTGGCTACTGCAGTCATACTCCCTATAAAAAGATTACTTACCACCTCCCATGGAATGAATTATAAAGAAACACTGTAGACTGTCACAATGTTCAGCAGTTTTTCTCAGCTTTTCCACTATGTTTTCCCGGTACTGACAGCCGTATATCTTATGACCTACAGCCCTAAGGATATGAAAAGTACTTTAAAACTTCCCCCACAAACATCAAACTTTAAGTTTTTAATTTTAACTCCTTCTATGTGACATTTTAGAGTTCAGAGTCCAAAGCTGGATGCAATACCTCATCTGGGAGAGTAATTGTAATAATGAAATGAAAGCTACATAATCCTCAACAATAAAGATATCCCTGTGCAATAAGTGTACAGATCATCTTTTGAGTGAGTACTTTGCAAGTCAGCTGCTAGTAGTAACAAAGAATCCCCAAACGGCTAATTTTCAACAAACTTGTCTGCTAGATGGTAAAGTTTGCAAATGGTAAAGTTGTTTTACTCCCCATATTGCACTCTCTTTTGGTACATTTGTGGGTGATTTGCTTTCCAGTCTGTAGTGCACTGAATATTATTAGAGCACTTTAAGGTCTCTATAAAAATTTGGAATTCATTGTGTTAATCAATCTTTTTCTGAATTTCTCTTTTGGTAATGTAGTTTATATGCACAAAGCCAGACTCTGTGGTGCTTAGAAATCAGAAGCACATTTGTTCATATATATCATTTCCACAGTAGCTGCACAGTCTCAAACTAGATTACGGCTTCGACTAAGCAATGAAAGCAGCTGAATGCCAAAGAAACAAAAATAAAAAGCATGTTCTTTTGTAAAGAAAATCAAAAAAGAAGGAGAAAAAAAAAAAAGAGACAAAATGATATATCAGCAGAATTGTTCTTCAGTAAGAGTCTTTTCAAAGCCCTCCTCCAGGCAACAGTGACTCCAAGTTTGCTGGTAAAATGCTGCAGCTCTCCAGGTGCAGAACGACACAGAAAGCAATGGTTGGTTATCATTTCCCCTTTCAAATGCCATCTAATTAGCTGCTAAGAAATGTGTTCTAAAGAGGTTCTCACCAGTTGTTTCCTGAACCAGAAACATCTGTGATAAGCTGCTTGCTATCAAACACATCCCTCAATGGTCCCTGTAGAATTTCATTTACCACACCCTCCTCCATGTCAATCAACAGTGCCTATGAGAATGGAAAGAATTTAAATTCAGTCAGTAAGCAAACCACCCTTGAAATAATCACACAGAGAAATATGAAATTATTTACAATACAAAAGGAATTCAGTTTCTACTCTGCTCCAGAGAAACTTCCTCCCCCGCCCAGTTGTTAACTAGGAGAGCAACTAGATACACCTTAGCTGATTTGCTATAAGTTGTTCGATAGGATTGCATTTCAGATGATAAAATTTTGTTAGAATTCTATAATGTTTTGCCTCACTACTTCGGAATAAAAAAATTAAAACATTTTTATGTTTCAAGTTTCCTTGATTCTTAACTAAAGTGCCTCAAAGAAACCCAATCCTTAGTTAATAACACCTGCAAAAATTTTGTTAAAATTCCAATATAAATTACTCAACAAGACTGGCAGCAAACTGTATCACTGCATTAATAAAAGTTAATATTAGAAATTTTACTATTCAAAGCAGTATTTAAACCTGTATGCAATTTTAAGAAATTCATGAGAATTCCCACACAGCTGGACATAAATATTCAATGGAAAACGTGTAACCTTTATAGATTGCCTTACTCGTGCTTTTAAAGTGCAGATTTTTCCTTTGTAAATATCAGGACCATTATCACCACTTCTGAAAAAAAAAATAGTAACAGGAAAATCTAAGATCAGATTTGTAGCATAAAATATATATTATGATAAAATTTTATCTCTTATATTTTGTGTTTGGAGGACTATGACAATGCAAACAAACAGAAACACTCTGAACATGCTGCTAAGACCTTATAATTCCTGAAAGTAACACAATTACAGGACACGACCTCAATCAGAATTATCCTAAACATTACTTCAAGAAGCTGAAAGGTAAGTATAAAAGTTTACTCCTAGATACAGCCTCTGCTTTGCAGCATTCTACAAGCATTGCCAAACCTGGAAAGGATTATCTTTTATCAGCATGTGATATGTGTATCCACAATGTGTATCAAACAATGGAAAAAAGCTCCCCATGAGCTTTTCAGTGGGGGTAGTACAACACTGTGCTTGTGCTCGAGGTGTGAAAGCCCTGTAACTGCACCAGAACAGCGCAGTGCTTGACTTACTCTGTTTATTATGATTTACCAATTCAGAAATCCTGCTGGGCTGACATAGCCAAATCTTCCTTCTTTCCCAGGACTGGTTGTACTGAGCCAATGTAGCAGACTATAAAATATGTTACAACCAAATTTTTTTCCACTCAAATGATGAGATACTATGGTCTGGTCAAACTATATTGAGCACAAGGGGGAAAAAAAGGCAGGGATACTTTATAAATAAGTAAAAGTAAGTAAAAAAGACTGATCTTATTTTCTCTTCCGTTATTGCCTAATCTGGGAGCTGGCAAATCCTAAATTTAAAGTATGTCTTAGACCATTCTACATTCAACCACCATTATAGTCACAAAATCAGCTAAAATTCACTACAGCACCTATGTTCTGAGCCTACTGAGTCCCAACAGGAACAAGGAGAAAAAAGTACAGGACTGCACTGCATTACTGAAGAATTTTCCAACTTCTCACTCAAAGATGGTCTCTAGACACCTCTCATTAGGTGAGCAGCTCACAGCAGCCTCCAATACTCACGTGATTCCTCTAGCCTACACAACACCTGCAAGAGTACACTACAGCACCAGTAAAGCCACCTACAGACTTTCTCTTCAGGGACTAACAAAATTCAAAGAGGAAATAAAACCAAACCCAAGACAACACTTCTTTTTCCTACTCTTGACTGTGTGGTCTTTCATGCCAGATCATACCTTCAATCACTTGAATTCAATTGCTGAAAAAAATTCCCAACATTCTTAGGACCATGGGATGGCTTGGGTCGGAA
>PYHW01009182.1:878242-927454 GCA_013186435.1 Turdus rufiventris | reverse complement strand
GATTTAAAGAGAAGAAAAAGTATTATCAGAAATACCTATATGGAATGACAATAATAAACTTCAATACATTTGCAATGTTCTTTCAAAGAGGTAGGATTTGAGGCAAAGCAATTTGGATTTCAGTGCTGTTCTAGTTAAAATCACGTTGTACTGCAACCTTTTCATAGAATGGAAGGAAATAGAGATTGGCAGAATGTTTTTTATTAATTAAAATGTAAGAGGCTATCCCAAGTACACATCTTCTTCTTGCAAACTACAAGAATTTTTGTAACCGGATAGATACGAGATAACAAATGCATGCCTTAAAACCATTCAGTTAACTTATAAAAAACAATTATAGACACTACTCTGGGTAACAGAATGTCAGAATTAAGACTTAAAAAATACTCAGTTTTTTTCTGACTATCTTATACACAATTTCTCTTACAACTCTCCAAGAAATACTACTCAGTTGGTATTCACAGGGCACACAATCTGATTGTTATCTGCAGTGGCAAAAGCTATCAGATCCTAACTGTCCACATTTGGTACAAAACTAAAGGAAAACAAACCCACACACTTTCAACATATTTAACTACTGAAGTACATGTAGATAAAATGGAAATGCAAAGATAAGGTTTTTGGGAGAATACAAAAAAGCAAAATATTTTTCTAGCACAAGCTAAATATGACTTAAAGAAAACTATAACTTAGGTTAAAAGATGATACTACATGTGCTGATCTACCAAATAAACTCATGAACTGCTTGATAAAAACTTACCTTGTATCTACGTTCCTAAAGAAACTGCCTAAGGCTTCATCATACATTCCTTTCTAAAAGGAAACAACACAAAATGATGTGTAATGTCAAAAATTCTCAGTCATTTTTCATGGAATAATTCAAGTTGGAAGTGACCTCTGAAGGACACCTGTCAAACTTCACCACTTAAAACCAAGTGAACATCTCTACTGAATCCACCTAGTTCTAGTCAGCTCTAAAAACAACATTTCATTGAAACATCAACTTGTTATTAAAAACTAAGAGGAGAATGTAACTAGGAAATTAATTTTTAAGCAACTGTAGCAGTTTACTGAAGATCGCAATGCAGTTATGAAATTGAAGAGCTGCTCTTCAGCTGACTCAGCTGATCACTGATACAACTCTCAGCTCATCATGAGTTTCATGCCTGTGCTACCAATGTCCATGGAGTTCTGCAAAAAGGACAGCACAATCACACTGATTCTTGAACTCCCTGCCAAGGGATAGTATGGAAATTACTTACCCAAACATAAAGCTAAAAAGATCTGACAAGTTTAAATACCGTTAGAGTCACAGCAAGAACAGCGTGTTTTTGTGTGTTTTTGTTCAGGGTACTCAGCACAATCCTATTCCCTCCTCATTTTGGTCAGTAAAATTGTACAGCAAGTAATAGCATGAGCTAATGTGGAATACAATGGTGGGCTTTGGGGGTGTCCTCTTTTGCTCTACTGCCAGTGGCAAAGTACCAGCACTAACAACAGCGCTTACCATGTTAACTGCCTCAGGCCTGCAAATGCCTGGCAGTAGGGAGACACACTGAGCTTTTCAGGGTGGAAATGCGGCAGAAAGCTGACCAGAATTAGTAATCACAGACAATTCTGAGTTGGAAGGGACTGTGAAAGAACATAGAGTCCAACTCTTAACTCTTCAA
The DNA here is from genome assembly GCA_013186435.1 of Turdus rufiventris. Taxonomy (NCBI): domain Eukaryota; kingdom Metazoa; phylum Chordata; class Aves; order Passeriformes; family Turdidae; genus Turdus; species Turdus rufiventris. The sequence goes on along the minus strand of PYHW01009182.1, from coordinate 925,784 downwards.
AGGACACCCCAAGAGTCACACCATGTGCCTGAGAGTGTTGTCCAAATGCTTCATGATCTCTGACAGGCTTGGTGATGGGGAGTCTACTCTGCTCAAGTGCCCAACCACCCTCTGAGCGAAGAACTTTTTTCTACTACATAACTTAAATGTTCCCTGACACAACTTCAGGCCATTCCTTTGGGTCCTGTCACTGGTCATGACAGAGAAGAGATCAGTGTCTGTCCCACCTCTTCCCCTCATGAGAATATGCAATGAGACCCTCAGTCTCCTCCAGGCTGAACAGACCAAGTGACCTCAGCTGCTCCCCATATGGCTTCACCTCAAGACCCTTCACCATCCCCATGGTCTTTCTTTGGACACTCTCTAACAGCTTAATGTGTTTTTTTATATTATGGCACCCAAAACTGCTCCCAGCACTCGAGGTGAGGCTGCCCCAGTGCAGAGTAGAGTAGAGCAGGACAATCCCCTCCCTTGCCCAGCTGTGATGCTGTGCCTGCTGCACCCCAGGACACCACTGGCCCTCCTGGCTGCCAGGGCACTGCTGGCTCATGTTCCACTTGCCATTGACCTGGACCCCCAGGTCTCTTTCTGTGGCTCTGCTTTCCAGCCTCATTCCCCAGTCTGGCCGTGTATCCAGAGTTATCCCATCGCAGGTGCAGGATGCGCCAATCTCCTTTAAACGTCAAACGGCTGGTGACTACCCCACCGCCTGATTTAAGGGTCTCTTACACTTAACCTTACGTTTTGTTTTCATGATCAGCAAAACGGCACACGGAGCTGGGGGTGGCTGTGCTCGCAGTGAGGCGCCCTCAGTTTAACCAAACAAACACAGCGGCGGAAGGCAGCGAGGGCGGCTGGCCCCGGCCCGGCGGGGCAGCGCCGCCCTTACCTTGTTGACGGCGGCGTGTTCCCGCAGCGCCAGGTCCCAGAAACGGCATCCCACCTGGTTCCCGCACTGTCCCACTGCAAAGGGGAGAGACACGGCTGAGGCACGGGGAGGGGGCGGCGGGAGGTGTGGGCGCCACGACCCCCTTACCCTGCACCACCACGGACTGCGTCATGGCAGAAGCGGCAGCGCAGTTCCACGTTCGAAGTCGGCGCCCGGAAGCCGCGCCCCCTCAGTTCCTGCGGTGGAACCTCCCAAGCGTTGCCGTGGCTGCGGGCGCTGCCTGCCCGCCGCGAGTGGAACGTGCCATTAGGGAGCGGGGGGGACGGCGCGGGGGAGTGGTGAGGTTTTCAGAGACTCGGTGAGACTGAGGGGGACCTGAGAGCGGCTCCCAGGTCTCGGCTGAGGCCCAGATGCAGGAGGCTTGACAAAGACCTGAAATAAAGTCTCTGTACGGGAGAACAGAAGTATTTCCATACACTACAGTTCATTATCCTTTATGGCTAAAAATGATGCGATGAAGAAGCGCTTTATTTTCCCCAAACACATAATTCAGGGAGATGGTGCGAAATGTGTGAAACGGTATGAAAACACAAACTGAAAATTAAATGAAAAAATGGCCATTTGGAAATGCTGTAATGTAGCCTCCCACCAGGCTTGCACGTTAAGCTCAGTTTCATATTGTGCATATAATTGTGCACGGTGAAAGAATGAGGAGTGTAGAGATGCTTTGTCTCTGCATGGCAAGACTGGTCCGCAGCACAGCTCAGCTGCAAAATCACAATTGTTCAGGTTGGAAAAGACCTTTAAAACCATCAAGTTCAACTGTTAATCCAGCGCTGCCAAGTCCAGGACTAAAACAGTAAAGAATGCAGGACATGCAAAGCTTGTGGAAAGCTTTGACACAGATGGCATTTCTGCTTCCTGTGGGAGGAAAAAAAGCACTTCCATGCAACCCAGTCCATTAGGTTTTATGGCTAAAACCTTCCAACAAAATGCTCTTTTTCCAAATAGATTATTTGTAATGCTGGTGCACAGAAAAAAAAGAAAAAAAAATGTTAAATAAAATTTTTAATCCTTTATTTCCTATATTTCCTTTGAACTTGTATCATGTAGAGCTTAGTTGTAGATCTACAGGAAAATAAAGTTGTAGCAAATTACTATTTTAAAAAAACTTTCCTGGAAAGATTAAGTATGTATTGCAGCAAATAAAATATTGTAGAGTACAAGAATGCATTATATACAAGAAATAGATACACAGACTAATTTTGTAAAACTTAATTGAAATGATGTTGCTGATAAGAAAAAGTACTGAGTGGCCCAAGCTTACCAAAGTGTCATGTATGAAATGTGCGAAAAGGATCAATGGCTTTAGTGTTATAGGTATGTTTAGCATGAATAGAATAATACTGCTTCAAGCATGTCTTTTCTATAAACTAATCACCAGTGCAAAACTATGTGAATATCAATCAAGAAAGTAGGTAATCACTTCTCTCTGGACCGACTAGATGTAACCTATAACTAAATTTTGCTCCTTGTGTTTTTTTGAAGTGGTCCAAGCTTGCAGGCTGTGCTCTGTTCTTGCTATTAGATGTCAAACTCCTTCTATACTTCTTGCCTACTGTCATGTCCTTAAAAGTCTTCTCTTCACATATCTTCTCACCCTTAATTAGGTTAAAAGCAGCACAACATTGCTTATAAGCATTCTAATGCTTAATTTAAATTCTACAGAATATTTTAATATTACGGTATCTGACTTCCTTTCTTCTTGTGCAATTAGCTCCACTTTCTACTTGTTTTTTAAGTTAGTTGTAGTTTTTGTCTTTTATGTCCCATGAAGATTCAGCTTAGTGAGATTCACTCTATTGAACATGATGTTGCAACAAGACACTCTGAGCTTTGGCTTCCTGTGTTCTTTACCTGGTCTGTGAAGGCAAATGTAAAGTGATTGTTCTCTGAGCTGGGAAACACTGTGAATGGGAGATGCAACTGAGATTCATGTTCACGTTGGGGTATTTTTCAGCTGCCAAAAGAGGTCCAAGGGCAGGAAGTTGATGTGTAGTAGGCAGTTTGGTTTGATGTATATGCTCAGATGTTTAATGAAACAGTCAGCTCAACTCTGTGAAAGAAATAATCACACACTTGACTTTCTGTTTACTATAGTATAAAATGCATGAACTGATACAGGTCCCCTTGGAGACACTTTTGTCTATGTTAATCATTTAATCAACAGACTTGTGGCAATATGTGTTCCTTACCCTTAATTTCTCTGCAACATGTTGCTGATGTGTTATACAGGAATGGTGTTCCTCAGCTTTCAAATAATTGTATAAATCACTTACTATGTTATTTAGTGGAAATGAATTGCTATGGACCACAGTGAATCTGTGAATAACCTTTAAATCCCACACTGTAACAAGAGCAAAAGTACATCACAAGCTAAATATGTGTGCTATGCTTTCAGCATCTTTTTAATAACAGTCATTTGACTATTTAGGCCGCGTGCTGCTGTAGGGAGAATACACTGGAATTTGAACTAATGTTATCCTTTGATTTATATAAGGTCTTAGTTCACATATGAAGGTATGTTTGTTTGTAATTTTATTTTTTCCTATTTTTTGTTTGAGTTTTTTGTTTTTTATTTTTTATTTAATTTAGAATTGTTGTATTTTGGGAAATTACTGTCAGACTTGTAACACTTCATCTTTCATTTTTCTGCTCAGGCTGGTCAGAATCCATACTCTGGATTCTTGAGGAGAAGGGTGTTCTTTTACACATCTTGAGATGTGAGAGATAGAGGGGGCTGAGATCTCATTTAATTCCTCTATTTTGAAGCAATTTCCCGAGCATTTGATCTTGAAATTGGTTTCTTTTTTATATAGTCATGCAAATATCCAATTTCAGAATATTTTGGGATACAATAAACATAGTTGCAGCCCTGATTTAGATAATGGCTGTAAGAGCACATTAAAACCCTGAATGTGGCAGAGATAAGTTATAATCTTCTTAGGGTCAGTGCTGATTTTTTTAGGCTTTCTGCAGAATTTAGATAGTTATATTCTGTTAAAAATGGAAATGGACAACCTGACAATGTAGCTCAGAATTTGAAGGTTTTTTCCCAAATCTTTGTAGATGAAGGGTTTTGTACTTTGAAGCTATTATTTTTAAGATAGATACAGGAGACAAATTGAATTCTGGGGAGATTTCTGCTTAGGCAGTTGCCTTCTCTTAAACACCAGCAGCCTTGAAATGAGTGCAGAGGTATGTGCAATATAATGCATCACATATTGGCTTTCTTTGGTGCATATGAAATGGCAATTTTGAGGTCTATGTGGGTGTTGGGGGCAGGGAAATTTGCATTATTTTCTGTTCTCTCCTGAGTCTGCAAGTACCCTCTGTTTTATAATGTTTTCTTTGGACACCCTGTTCTGCAGAGGGAAAACCCACCCCTCTGAAGCCCAGGAGAGAAAATTGAGAAAGACATCCTCCAAAATAGTGCTGTGTTTGATTAGCTGGTGATATAGTAAAGAGAAATAAAGTGAATAGTAGCAGTTTATGAATTTTAATTGTTTTTTATTCACATATTGTTTTAGTGTATTTTTAGTTTTCCATATATATAGTATGCAAAGGACTGATTAAATCAGAAAAGTAATTCTTAAATGTAAATCCATAGAATGAAACCACATCACATTGCAGCAAATATGGCTAAGAGAAATATTGTTTATTCACAGAGCTTGGATGTGGATATGAGAAAATATGCTTTGGTTTGAAGTAGGTGTGAGACAGAAAAGCATTCTGAGTATGTGTGCACCAGTTAACATACAATGCTTCACTCAATACCAGCATTCACTAAAGTCTGATGCTCTTACAGGGCACAAGCATTTGCTATTCCTGGCTATCTCTGCTGAACAGCTGCAGGCAACTCAAAAGGAATTTCAGTAATCCTTGTAACCAACCTATCTAAGCAGGGAATCTGCTGTTCTTTTCTCTCCAGCAATAGGGTCCTGGAGACCAGGGTCTGAGGAACCTTAACTCAGGTTGTGGTGTCATGAGCTTTTTTTGAGCCAATCTAACAACTCACTGGCACTGGGAGGAAAAAGACTTCCTTTTTTTTACCCTTGCTCTTAGCTGTATTGCTCTGACACCATCCATGGCCTCTGTAATGACTGGGAACCCAGCTCACTGCTCTGAGGACATTCACCCTCAACGCCAATAAAAAAAAATTCCCAAAGCAAAAGCCATAAATTTTCTGTTCCATTTCTGGGTAGTAGCTGGGATCAGGAAAAAGCTGAGCAAGCATACTGGTTTTGGTGCCTGAGACAAAGATGTCATTTGAAGGCAACTGGGTTTAGGGATCTATGCCTGATCTAGAGAGACTGCAGAGCGATACTCTTACTGCTTGCTTCTCAGGTATGGACAGTGGGCTTTGGAGTGATAAGAGAAGGGTCTTATATCACTCCTGTGTGAAGGGGGCATCTGTAAGCTTAGAGTTGGAAAGGGAATCAGTCCTTGGAGCATATTGCCTGAGAGCTTCAGGGAAGAGGAAGGGGGATGTGTTCAGGAGAAGGCAAGTGGAACAGGAATGGGGCTGAAAGTATGAGCAGAGCTGACAAGGCTGGTGAAAGGAGAGGCAGTGGCTACTGGAGCCACACTGTGGTCACTCACCACCCAACACTGGACTCTAGAGACAAGTGGAGAGTCCGTGATGGGGTCCCAGCTGCTGAGGAGTTCCTGGGTATCCAGAAGTTGCAGTTCTTTATCCAGAGTAAGCCAAGTCTGCTGCAGTGTGTCAAAACCCTTTTTTCACCCTTCTGAGAGGAGCAGGGAAGCTGCTGATTAGCTCTTAGATGTCTATCTTATTCTAGTGGTTCTTCCATTTGTCCATGCTTTCAAGGTGTTTGGATTCCAATTTTCATTTCTGTGTTTTCCAGATGAATTCTTATTCATTTTTAGTCTCTAGGGTGTTGCCCTTTATTTTCGCACTTCATAGTTTCCTGCTTTGCAGCTGGTCATGTTTTGACTTGGTTCCAACAATGATTTGCTCAGTGACCATAAAATTTTCTATAACATTACTTTATTCTTTAAAGAAAAGAAAACTAAATGGCTTGGATTCCTTATAGGATGACTGAAGGGACTACGTTTTGCAAATGACTTGTGTCTATTTTGTGTGCAAGCCTACTGTGAGTTGAAGCCTACCATTAACTTCCATCTACCTTCTATGGTTATAACATGACTCAGATTTCAGCCCTTTGCCTTCTGTTTACATCTTCCTGTTTCACTCTTGGTTCCTCTGCTGTAGCATATCTTCCAAAGGAACATGTTCCTTGTTTGAGGATTACTGCTGTAAACTGGAGTTCTGCAGGAATCTCATGGGGGAGTGATGGTTCTGTATGGTAAAGGAGTCACCTGAAACTGTGACTGTGATTGTGCTTTCTACGCTTCATGTTTACTCGTGTAACACTAGTGCAAATGAGATCACAATGAGACTGTGAATTTAGTGCTGTGTTTGTATGTGAGTGCATTTAAAAATTCAGATAAAAAACTTGAAATTTGGAATTGTTTTTAAAGCAAGCATTACTCTAACATTACCTAGGTTAGGTCAATGAGCATATATGTAAAGCATCTGTCTTAAAAGATATACATCCTCTCTTCATATTGTGCTAGAGCATATGCATGAAATCTAGAAGTGGAATAAAAATTTTAATTTTTCATGGTTTGTAAGGTTACATAATTAGTATACTCTCTTCCCCCCATTTTATTTGAGGAATATATAAATGAGTTGAATAGAAAATTAAAAATATGCAGTAAGATCATTGAACATTTGTGATGTAAATCTATTATCTAGCTTTATTCTTTAATGTGAATTATCAGATCTTTTTCTATGGAACAAGGGTGACTAAGATATGAAATGAAATTATGTAGAGGATCTATTTTGAAAGTAATGCATTTAATATAATTTTAATTTATTTTATAATCTCATATTTTCAGGTAACAGATTGGCCACACATACACTATAAGAAATGGTAAAGCTCACTCTTGTGGTATATTAAGAGAAGTGCAGAAGCAACAGCTTTTATTCTTCAGTGATTTTTGCTTGCATGTAAATGTTAGAAGTGACCTCCCCTTCCTGCTTTCTGTAGATGTGGCTGTGATATTTTCATTCTTCTTGTCTTGCTGGACACGGTTTCTTTTGCTCTATTTTTCTTTCTGTGGTCTAAGGAACTTTTCAGAATCGATGCAGTGCACTATCAGGCTGCTGGACAGGTATTAATGCTTACAGCACCACTAACCAAAGCTGCTTTACTAAAACTCACTGGCTTTTCATCAATCATGAAGTTACGAATGCAGCCAATGAAGGAATTGCGTGTAGTCAGGCTTGATGTTAGCAGAGACTCTGGAAGAAGGAGATTAAAAAAATTAAATAAATAAAATATTTGAAGCTCACAATGGGCAAAATAATCAGATTGGTGGCAAGACCTTTTAACTTTCCTACTAAGTGCAGGTATTCTGAATCTTCTTTTAAAGCATTTGGCCTACTGCCAGTGTCCTAGAGGCCATTAAAGTATGGTTAGTTGTCTACAGTTATGTAAAACTCTCCATACTATCAATAGAGACACAATTTTACATTTTATGACAACTACATGTTCTTTTAAGTAACAGAGTAGATGAGTTCCAGGGTCTGTTTTTGTAATTTAACATCACGCGTATTGTCATCTGTGTCTGATTTGTTAGTTTGCATCCGGTTTGCTGTATCTGCGTGGTATTATTTAGTATTATATCTTGTTTGTTGTTGTGAAGTTCTGTGTAAGAGTTTCCTGTGCCAGGCTGATAATAGCATTATAGGGCCAATGTATGGCATTGCTTTAGTATTCTATAATTAATGTAGGAATAGAAGGCTCTATTATGAAGCAGAACAGCATTTGCAATTACCCCTTTATATTACCTCTCTGGGAAGTGTTCTGTCCTAATAAAATTCCAGTTTGGATTTAAAGAGTGAGCAAGCATCTGTGCATAGATTTTATTATGCCCTTTAGGCTCATTTTACCTCCTGGTAGTGTGGGATGCATGTGAACATGACGCACTCAAGCCACTAATCCAAGATAAGCATTATAATGAATTTTGTAGTTAGAGCTGTTAATGATTGACGTGCAAGGCTCAGAGAAATAATGCTGCATGTTTTCAGTGAGAAATGTATTGGAGTTGACTTAAAAATTGAATCATGTAATGTTGATTACAGTTTGTATATGAACCCCAACAGAGTAGCTCTGTGTGTTGAATAAGGGAAGAAAATGTAGTAATCTTGGCCCATGCTACACAGATGGTCTGTGAGTCACAAATACACAGGAGCAGAAATCTGTYTAATAGAAACCCCTAGTCAGTAAAAGAAACTCCATGTTTTGTCTTGTGTTCAAAGATGTCATTGCTTCAAGAAGAGRAAAGAAGCCTACMAGCAACTAAACCCTGGGACTCCAGTTACAGTGACAGCGAGTTTCCAATCCCATAAATAAATCACTTCTTAAAAAAGCAGTAAACCCACATGGGAAGGTAAAATAGAAAAAAAGAAATTCTGTTTGTAGTTGGCTGACTTCTCTTCTGAATCCATACCTTACCCTCCAGCGGCTGTGAATGTTTTAATTTCAATGAAGCAGCACATCTTTTTCTTTGAGAACTTGAGGCAGAACATTTCCGATCAGCTCAAGGCTTTGAATTTTATCAGGTTGTTCACATATTTTGTTCTTTTTTTTGAGATGAAAACTTAGTCTTTATGCTTTCTCTGGAAACAGGGTTGAAATCTAAGAACAATGTACCACAAAGATACCAGAAACTTACCTGGTACGCCTCCAATAAACACTGGCTCCCTGTGGTCAATTGCCTTTGGATTCAGTGGCCCTACCACATGGTTGACTTCAGAGTCTACATCCAGCTGCACCACATTTGCATCTCTAATAACTGAAATGGGAAGAAACAGAGATCAACAAGAAATAGCACATGAGTTTTCTATGACAGACAGGAGTTACCTGTTTGGTGTGAGTAGCTGATGTAGTGTTTGCTACATTGGGTGTGAGCCATCAGTGATGGTTTGTGGGTACGTACATTCTGGCACAGAGCAGGGCTGATGGAAGATACAGTGGGAGCAAGAGTGCTTTTGAGTGGGGCTCTTGATCACTGGTGGCAGAGTTTAGGGCTCCAAGTTATGAGCATACAATGCCTTCTGGCTTAAAAAAACTGTTTGCCCAATCGCTCCCAACCAGGGATGTATTAGAATGCAGTGAGGACTCTCCTTTGCTTGTGTGTCTGGATTTCCTTCAGAAGGGAACCAGAATTCTTGTGGAAAGGGTGCAGACTCAGATTGCTTCTGCATTGATAGTGGAAGGCATCCTAAATCAGGAAGATGAGGCAGTTCAAAGTACCTAGGGCTTAGAAGAACTTTCTGACTTTCAAAACCAGGAAAGAAAGATGACTGTCTGGCACAGAGGCAAAATCCTGGCTGTAGACATCTCTCTATTGTGAGCAAAAGGTTTTCCACATCTGTCTTGTTATTTAAGGGTACCAACTGCATTCTATCAATTTAGTTAATCTCTAACTGGGAAAGGAAGAATATAATCTGGTATGTGAATTAGGACAGGTTGCCAGCATTTCAAATAGGCTGCTTTCTGTTTTTGAACAAGGAGCTTCCATCTTTTTTGCTCTTCCTATCTTTGTAGGAACCTGTGCTTGTCCTCCCAGGAAACTCTACAGTTCTGTGTCTGAGGGATAAATAAGACTGTTTTTCACACAAACGTGGGTCTTGGCAAGTGAAAAAGAAGAACTGAAAACACTTGTGCACTGCCAGTGCTCTAGCCCATGGAGATGGATATCTGGGGAGCAAGAGATGGGGTTTTTTACCTTAATTAGGGGATGATCACCTTTTACAGACCTGCAATTCGATGCCACCTGCCATCGCAGAGACTCTGTTTCAGTGTCACTGAAGTTGAAAAATCCCTGATTCCATTATTCAATTTCACGGTAACCTGAAGGAAAATAATGTAATCATCACTTTTCCCTTTTTACCTTCCTGTTTTAATAATATTGTATTTCCCACTTAAAACATGTCAAGTATCCAAGAGAAAGGAAAACATGACTTAATTAAATTCTTCAAAATAAAGTACCTTTTAAATCCAAATTTAGTTTGGATTTTTTTAATTGTTCAAATTCAATAGTTCTGAGACATTCCTAATTATCTCAAGGAAGAGTTCAAGAAAAGATTTAAAAATAAGAGCTAATTTCACTCATTTACTGTACCTCCACTCCATAATTTCCTGTGTGGTAAATTAGTGTTTAGAGGCATCAGATGATGTTTTTGGGATATTGCTAGCCACTTAATAAGGAAAACAGTAATGAAAAACCCAAGTATAAACAAGCAGAAAAGATATGAGAAAGGAATAGATAAAAAAATTAAGAATTACTTTGAAGTTACTTGTTCAAGCTTACCAGTTAGTCTGTGGCAGAGCTAGAAAGTGAACATAATTCTGAATTTTGCACCTCTGTTTTGGTTAATGGATTAATATCTTTTTGCATGGAAATGTTCCAGCAGCAGCTAAACAGTGTTGTGCCCCTGCTGTGGGACATGAGATTTCTGGTGAGATTGCCAGAGTCAATCAATCTGAGTCTACCCACTCAGGCTTTTTGAATGTTGAAGTTGTCCCTGATTATGCTGACACTATGTTGACTGAAAGACACAGAATCATAGAATGTTTTGGATTGCAAGGGACCTTAAGAATCATCTTGTTCCAGCCCCCTGCTGTGAACAGGAACACCTTTCATAAGATCAGGTTGCTAAGTCACATCAAAATTTGCCTTCAACATTTAATGGGATGGGGCATCCACAGCTTTTCTGGGCAACCAGTGTTCTGTTCCAGTGCCTCACCACCATCACAATAAAGAATTTCTTCCTGATATCTAATATAAATATATTGTCAGTTTGAAGCCATTCCCCCCTGTCCTATCACTACATGTCCTTGTAAATAGTCTCTTGCAAGGAAACAACTTATTTTTAATTTTAGAGGGTCTCTGTTTTGATACAGTTGTAACAAAGAGATATTAATTTGATTTTCCCAGACAGGCACCAACCAACACAACAAAAAATGATCCTCATGTTCCGTTTTATCCACCCTTGGACAAAATGTATAGATTAGAGCAAATAAAGAATCACGAAAAAGTGACTCCTTAATAAATCACCCAGACAAGCTATACTGATAGAGATGCTTACATTTTAAAAATGAATTATAGTTGCTGATCTTATTTGTCCAGCAAAACAGTTTTCACAAAACAGGTCTTTTGTAATGAATTCAAAGAGAGCAGATAGTTAATGCTAAAAAAACCACGGATCCTTCCTAAGAAGATACTGAACTGCTGCAGTGACAAGCTGCTTTTCCAGGGTGAATTTTGTTTCTGAATTGCATATACGTTATATAGGAAGTGAGGTGTGAGGCAGAAGGGAAGCAGCACCTTTTGTTAGACCAATTGGTACAGCTGGGAAAACCAGACAAATTATTGGACATGCAGAGCTTTGGTTGGAACTTCACACAAGAAGTGCTGTACCGGATCAGTTCTACACAGACTCAGCTTTTAAGTGTGGCATGATACACATCAGCACAATGTACTCAAGGATTTCTCTGTTCGTTCACCAAGGACTAGATACAGGGGTAAGAATGGGCTTAATCTTACCTACTGGGTGTCAAAAGTTAGGTGCCTAAATGAAGCACCTGTTCTCTCTAACACAGAAAAACAAATTCTCTGAATAGCAGCTCATTTAGTCACTTAGACACCTGCTTTAGGACAGGATGAATCATGATGCTAAACCGTTTACTCAGTCACTCTGCTGTAGGTGCCTGCTCTTGTAGAAGAGGTGAGAGTGTTTCCTCAGGTGTTGCATTTCTGAGGACAGCCAGCCTCTCTTGACTGTGCCCTGAGTTTCTCCTTTGCAGGAAAGACCAAAAAACTGCCAAAATTTCCTGTGCTCTGAATCTTTGCTTGTGTTGTTCACTTAAGACTGAAATTTATTACTGTATTTGTGTAGTGTGTAGCATGAAGACATACAGACTTCATCAATGAACATAATAAAAAAATAACAATAGAACCAACTATCTGGTAAGTTAATTTCAAACCTCTCTCCTTCATTTGAAATCTAGAGCTTGTAGAAACCTGGCCAACAGACAATCAGAACTTTTCTTTCCCTCACTCTTTCCATCACACATATATCTGATAAAAAGAGACTGAATGTAACTCAGACTTATCTTTTAATAAATAAGAAATAAAAATTTATTTATGGTTGCCTTACTTGTAATTGTGATACTCTTTTAATGTGTGGAGGAAAGAGCAGTGCCAAAGAGTCAGTGCTTTTGCTGCTTTTCAGCTGATAACAAAATATTTATGGCTTGTGTAAGTAAAGTGATCTGATCTTGTCTCAGATGTTGTTTTTAGTATTTTAAAATAGATTAGCCAAAGCAAATATCTAAGTTGTTATTGTATTTATGGGAGAAATAAGAATCTGTTAATGGCAAATTTTTAAGACAAAATCTGCATGCAGCAAAGCCCAAGTAGGTGGAAGAGAAACCAGTCAAGGCAGTGGAGGAGATGAAGGAGATCCTTCTTTATACCTGTCCATTTCTCATGTGCATATTCAGGTACTCTCCATTCACACTGTGGCCATGCAGTAGGATTCCTGAGCTGCTTCGGGGACGTATTTCAAAAACAACTTCAAATTTCAGGCCTAAACTGAAGGATTCATCTGTGAAGTAAAAAGAATAACATTATTTTTGTACTGAATTAGTGATGAAATTGGACATTTAATTAAAGTCAAAGTAGAACATCAAGCTCAGGGTGGATTTTATTTGTCCTTAAAACAACTGGAATGTGAGATAGCACATGTGCTGTCAATGACCCATTTCAACTTTTGTTTTGATTGTATTTGCTTAGAGTACTAATAAAGGTTTATTTACTTTTCTCATTATTTAAAAAATGTATTTTGTTTAAAAATATTTCTTAGCAATGAAACGGACAGCAGAAAGTTAATGATCTGTATTTTTTGGCAGTTTCTTATTGTGCAATTTCCTAGACACTCAGCAGTCATTATTGAGTGAGTGGGAGTTCCCTTGAGCTTTGATGATTCAGTAGAAGAAACTCCCTTTTTCAAACTGGTGACAGGCCAGGGAGCAAATTAGAAACATTTGTCTGATTCTTCTTGGTGCTGCCAGTGAATAGGGTTGTGCAGTTTCCTTTCTTGTTCAGATCAGAGCCTGTGTGACCAAAACACCCTCATAAAACTCTTCCTGAACAAGCAGGCCTAAATGACAGAAAATAAGTGTTCTGGCATGCTGTTCTGTATCAAGACGTGCAGAAAGTATTTCTGCAGGATTTTTAAATTGCATGTTGTTTTATTAACTAAAAAAATAAAGGATGACCATTTGACGGTGTACTTGGTCTTGGCTATGTCGACTTCTGTGATAATTTTTAGCATGCTATGGTCTGTTCCCTTATTAAAATTATTCTCTTATTAAAATTATTCTTATTATTTGAAATACATACGTACAGATGTGTTTATGTAACAACTTGTTAAGCTTCATGGTGACATTGTGACCTGTCAATATCATCTGCTTACCACATAGTGGTCTGTTTCTGATAATCCTTACAGCTCACAGCCTCGGCAATTACCACACCCTTTAGTGAGAAATGCCATTCTGAAGCACAGTGAATATTACAGTCCCATCTTGGGATACATTTGTTTAGGAGTATATTACCAAGGACCACATATCCTCCTTCTGATGAGAAGTATGTTCCTGCTTCTGATGGGCCTTCAAAGCAAGGTGTTACACTAAATGTCTGCGAAGCTGAAGTAAGTGATCTTCCATTGAGCTGTAAGTTGCTGAGACAACCACTAAAGCTGTAGACAGAGTTAATCTGAGGGGCAAAAAAAGCCTTGATTAGTAAATAAACTACTTGAGGAAGGAAATAGATTCTTCTGTCCTTATTTTTACTTGTTTATAAGCTGTAAGGCTGTGATTGTCTGGCATATCAGGTTTGAACTAAAAAACAATTTCCAGGGAAGGGAAGCAGGAAAAATGATTCTCATAGCCTCTCATTTCTTTTTGATGACTTCAAGGCAATTCCAGCTTGTATTTTTCTCAAGCAGTCCTTACTGAACTGTGAGAAGCAAAGCACAACTAGAGTAAGGCAGTGCTATACATATACCTCATAGCCTCAAGGCAAGACTACTTTTTCAGAGTAGTTTATTTATCAATCTTGTTAGGCACATAACACTAAAGATTATCTTGAAAGAGACTCTTATGTTCATTTTTGGTTTAACACTCCCTTCTGTATACTTCACTACCAAGCTGTAGAACAGAATCCTGACCTTGAGGTATTGTCTTAAAACAGACCTACTACAAGAACATCAAAATGTCTCCAAAACTCATTCTGTATCTCAGACCTCAGGGTGAAATTGATCTTGCCTAATGTTACTTGTCTCACCTAATTTAGGATGTCACTAGGATTTGTCTGTTGCTCATGGACCCAGCTATCACCAGCCCAGTTCTGTGGGACCTTTGCTCTATACATGAACTGAGCTGCCTGCTCCTCAGCGAGGGTCAAGATCTTAATAAGCTTTTTTCTGAGCTCATCCCTACAGCCAGTTTCTGTATTAATGTTACATAGAGGTATAGGGTCTGTACATAGAGGTCTGCTTTACCTGGATGTTTTTCACAGCCTTTCCAGGAGCTACACCTCCAATATAGAGTGGTTCAGTGACTTGCCAAGTATTCGCATTCCCATCAAAATATTCTTCTAGTACTCGGAGACCATCAATTATCAAACGACCAATATTTTTGTCTCTAATAAATATCACCTAGGAAGGGGAGAAAAAAATATGGAAGACAAATTTCATCTGTTAAGGGATCACTGCTGTGCAGTGGAAGAAGATGAGATATTTGAGAAGAAAAGTGTGTGAACGATACTCTACAAGCCTGTTTTGCTAACTGTATTCTTTGCTGGATAACCCTCTTTTTAGATAGTAAAACCGCTGCCTTTCTTACATTTTGATGTACAAGACAGAGGCAACTAAGGTGTCATAAGGTCTACTGAGATTTACCTATCACTGTTAGCATTTTCAGTCTTCATTAGTTTTATGATATGGATTTATACAACCTACTTTAAATACTTAAATCCCCAAATCAGTAGTTTAGTAACTATAGACTTCCTCTGTAGTTAATGAGGAGTAACAGATACCTAGAGAGGGAAATTCACCTTGACTCCTAAAATTGTCTTTTTATTTTCATAGACTACAGAGGTAGCCTAAGACAGCTGTACTCCTTTCTTAGGCCCTTCAAAGACATTTGCTGAACAAAATTATTCTAGTCCTTTCTTTCATGGCTCATTTAACCCTTAATTGCCTTACTGCTCTGCTTATTTCCTTCATTTCTGTTCAGCTGTTAGTGTTGGGAATTGCTGAATTTTTATAACTGACTCACTTTCCTATACCTAGTTAATGACTTAATAAAATGCTGTGTGGAAGATCTAATAATATTGATGAAGTTTCTCAACATATAGGTGTGTTTATGAATACATGAATGAAAACTCCCTGAGCTGTCGCATGAGCAGTGTCTTTACTGCAGACTTAACAGCATGTGCCTTCATAATGATTGCTTTCTTTTACTTACATTGTGCCACAGACCATCATTGTATTTTTCTTGGCTCTTAATCCTTATCTTCTGGTGACCGGCATTAAACATAAAAATGAGTCGGCCATGAGCAACAAAAAGGGCCATGAAGTTGGTCTCTTTTTGATCCGAAATGTAGAAAATCATTCCATGGGAAGAGTGAGTTTTCAGACTGATAGAGAACTGAGCTCTGTCACATAAAAACACAGTATTAACATTAAAGCAGATATGTTTGATTCAAATCAAACATCAGGCAGAGGAAGACTGAGATTTTCCTTTCATCCAAAGAAATATTCATCATTATGGAAGTGGTGTTTCTGAGAAACATTCTGTGATGCTTTTTTGAGCACAAGTCAAAGTTGGAGAAGAAACTGCCTGGCAAAGAACTTTTTTTCAAAAATTAAAATCTCTGGAGTGAATAATGCAGACCACCAAAATCTGACACTACATTTTCTTTTCATGTCAAAGAGCAGTGTGGGGGAATTTTTCAGTGTGATGGCATGGAGGCCTGATGTTTAATGTTATTCCAGACTTGATCAAAGCTTCCCTTTTCTTGTAATTCCTTGTGATGTCCAAGACAACATGGGAAGTTATACCATTGTTGGTTTGACGTTGTCACAGTAAAAATTTCTTTAGTGATTGCTATTATTACTTTGGTCTAGAACATGGCAAAGCTGTATTGTTGTAGGACAGTGCCAGAACTGATTCTTCCTTCTTCTGATGTCATATCTAACCTAGTTTCCATTCTTCATATTGTCTCAAACATCTATAAATTCCCAATGTCAGGTGTGCATACATTTCCACAGACACTCAGTCCCTTGCCAATATCAATTGTTTTAAAATGACACAACTCACTGTTTTATAAAAATTAACATTCCAATAATGAAGCTTTAATCACATTTGGAAAATAAAGATCTGTTGTAGGCGTGAATGTGGGATGAAGATATTAGAGTGTGGATTGTCCTTCATATGGGTCAAAACTGCCCTAAGTAAAACCCTATTGAATTAAAATGAACATAATTATTTTTAAATTTAAATCAGGAAAGAACACTTTTTTTTCTTAGTTAGTGGTCTAGTATGCTTCTAGGAAGTGCTGTGTTGTTGAATTTATAGTCTTTAATAGAAAGTATTAAACCAACATCCTTGTTAGATTTTGAATATTGCATGACGTATTCTGTGGGAGCATGAATATTAAATGTCAACAGTATCTGCACTCATTATTATTTAGATTTCCATTATGGATTGAATTGGACAAGGTTTACATAGCTTTATATCCTACTGCACTGTGAAGATTTCTAACCATTAAACTAGTGACAAGGTCCACTCAGAATGTTACTGCTTCCTTTCTGCCTTAATGCCATTACTTCTTGTGTAAAGAGACTGATTACTGTGTATTGCTTATATAGAACTAACATCCTCAAAAGCTTCACACAAATAGTGAGGGAGACACATTTTGTTAATATGCAATGCCGATGATGATTCCACAAGAGGGATGTATCTGGAAACTCATTTGTTCTTACTTAACAGAAGCACCTTTTAATATTACCTAAAAACATGCTCTACACAAAATTTAGCCTAAGAGATAGAGGAAAAAAAGCCAGGGTAATAGCAGAAATGTGTCCCTTAAAAAAAAAAGAAATGCATCTTTCTCCTCCCCAGCATATTTCATTTTTATTTCTAAAGTCACTTTACCTTTGACTGAAATCCTTTGGTAAGTGAGCAAATTCTTGCCGGCTGTTTGCTGTTCCTCCAAATTGGTAGGCATGTTCAGTTGCCTTGGGATTCATGGGCAACTGGCACTGAGGCTCTCTTTGCAAGTTCACTTGATACAGTTTTTTGAGGCCAGATGAAGGCTGTGAAATCTTGTCTTTATCTCTTCCCACCTTCATAGAAATAGAACCAGATTTTTTAGCTAAGATTGGACATAATAAAATAATAGTATCATTTTTATATGAACTAGTAATATATTCTTTCCCTACATAAACACTGGGATTGTTTCCAAGTCAAATTTTCCTTGAACAGATCTACTTGAAATGCTGGTTTAAGACAGAACAAGGGATAAACAAAATACTTGTGTAGTTAACTTAATTAAAATTAATTTCTTCTGCAGTTTTCATAATTAAATACTTTACTTTTTGCTTTTGGTGATATCAGCTATATTATAGGCATAAGAGTATATGCTTGGACTAAAAATTCTGCATGCTGGAGGAAGACATGTGTGCTAACTAGCCAGTAGAGAGCTGTAGAGAAGTAAATGAGAACAGAAGCAAGCTTTTTGCCTGTAGAATACAGAAGAATTCAAAAAGCTTTTTTCTGAAGTACTGAAGTGTTTTGAAGAAGTCAAGTATTTTCTTTTAGAGTTCTAGCAAAAGAGAATGATGCAAGTGTAGGCCAGATAGATCCCATCAGGACAATAATTTGCATGGAATATATAAAGGAACAGTATCCTTTCCTTCATATATGTGGCATTGTGCCGTTAATGCATTTGATATAAATAATTGGGAGAATTTTGGAAAACTCCAGAGTGATACTGGAACAATTTGTATCAGACCTTTTTATTACGATTTCCTTTGGGTTTTGATGAGTTTTTTCCTTTCTTATGGAGAAGAGCAACAGGAGGAGATTCAACAGGGCATCCATACAAAGATGCCTGAACTTTCTCAGTGTACTTCTGGAAATCTTCCACTTCAACCTCTTGATCCAACCTGTGTTTCAAAGAGAAGATGACAAGAACAGCTTTTTCCCCCCAAGTGTTAGAATTGACTTCATAAAAATCTCAGAACTTATATGAACTTTAATAGTTTAGATTATATTCATTCTTGGATCATGGATAAAAATACAGATTGATCAGTCAATGTATGGGTAATGAGGATAGCCTATACTACATCTGCCTGTTGTTTACATGCTGGCATAAACAGAGACTGTCAGTCTGCACCATCAAATTCAACTTTAAAAATCTATATAAGAACATTTCATAAGGCAGTTAAGATCAACATACTCTGGCCATTTTTGCATGACCAAAGTCTTAACTTCCCCAGCTTCTGTGAGATGCCTTAATATAATTTTGTTTCAAAGGCAGACCTGAAAGCTGCATAATATAAATGTAAATTACAGCCACACAAATTATTCATTGCACCAGCAGCATTAGCAGGTGCAGTACTGGAATCTTATTTCATCAAGTTATTCCCACCTTAACAATATTTTAACCTAGCAGATCTGTGCCAACAGATTCCATGGCAAAAAAGGTAAGAATCTTATTCACGTATGCTGTCTAGCCTCACAAAATGAGACAGGAATTTTTATTGTGGCAATAAATCACTTCTCATGAGCTACTATTCAAGCTGTCAGGCAGGGCAATGACTGCCTGTTAATGTGTTTGGGAGGATGTTACTCACCTAGTGAAGTAGGCGTTGCTTATGCAGCCAGTGAAGTTGGCTTGCTGTGTTCTGAGGGGAGAGCCACCAAAATAAAACTTATTGATGCTGTCTGGTCTCCTCCCTGCTCTGTCCTTTACTGGGTTCTTTTTGCTCTCTTTCTTGTCATCAACAGTCAGCTCGTACCTGCAAAGACAAAGCATCCCTTTTGCTTTAGCTTTGGAAACTTCAGTGCCAGTGAGCTCATTTTGTGCACCCAAAACACTCCACAAAGTGCATACATCACTCAGTGGTAGTGCTCAAAGGCATAAGAGGACCTCTTGCTTTCACCTGTGCAACAAGTAGCAGTGCATTGGCAAAGTTGTGTACGGAGGCCCATGGATTTAATATTTAACCTTGCAGTTAATTGTGAAATCCAAAATTGAGAGTGAAGAGAGATAAACTAGGGGATTGCTGATGAAGGAATGGAGCCATCATTTGGCTCCATAAAATAAGATCCAAGCACATGCTAATTGTTTATGCCCCTTTCCCTTTTTCCTTCTCTTTAGTCACAGTGCATTGGTTTGATATTTACAATGCTTTTTACCTAATCTGATTTTGCAATCACTAATTGTTGCAGAAATCAGGAATTATTCTCAGGCTTTAATAAGAAACTGAGCATACTAAAGCATCAGACATTGATTTTGTTTTGCAAACTCAGGAAAACATGACAACCCCTGAGGATTTCAAGACACCTTTTCACACCTTCAGCTTTCCAAACTGTGATTCTTGGATGTCAGAAGTCATAGGTACAGACCTTAATTTCCATTAGGAAAGTAAGAATGCTTGTATCTCATAGGCAAGATTCTTAATGAAAGTTGCTTTGATATGTGACCTTCTAAAAAAATTTTAAACATGTAAACCATAGTATAAAACCAATAAACCAAAGCTTTCAAGTCTTTCAAGGAGCACAGAGAGAGACTTATTCCCTAATGCTGTATTTAGTTACATTTGTGGCTGCCAGTGCTAAAAATATTTTTAACATGTTTCATAGTGTGTATCCCAGATGAATGCTTTATGTGAAGATGCCTCAATTACTTTAGGGTAAAATGGGAATTGTTTTAACAAATTAGAAGAATCAATCCTGTTAAAAAATTAATCTCATGCTAGCCTTAAATGATATTAAACTGTTTTCTTACCTGAGAACAAAAAAAAAAAGACTAATTCTTCAGAGAAGCTATAATTTTCATTTTAATAAAAATTCCCATCTTGAGTTTAGGCACAAGCTAGCCAGTTTTCAATCACATTTGAAAATCCGTCACTTAGAAAAAACCACTGAAGTGTCACTTTAAATGTGAGCATTAAATGATAATGTGCTTTACAAGAAATGTTTGTGTTCTAAAGGTAGGGAAAAAAGGATGCTGGACAGCTTTACCTTTCTGGGGTGACAGAAGTAATGATGAAATGGGTTTTTCCATCATTGTAAATTCGGTCTGGTGACTGAATTTTGGTTCCACTTGCATTTAAAACCACAGCACCTCTCTCCATAGAGATGGATAATACATCTGACTGAAATACAGACAAAAGCATCTTCATAAGCAAGTATTACCCAGAAAAATTAACAATTCTGTGAATTTTCCTGTCATATTTATTTTTCTTCTGGCTGTTTTCCACATTTGTGCTTAATTTGCAAAAATATATACTCTGAGAAGCAAACCAAGATATGGTATCATTAGAATTTATATTCTTGCCATTTTTAAAGCCTGAATTCTGGGAATTCTGCTGCTGATTTTATATCTCATGTACCTGTCACATGAGCTCCTTCCATTTACCACAAATGTATGATGTTTACATTTCATTTGTGTTTCCTGTACCCTGGTATTGTATTGAGCAGCTGTTACTGCAAGATTCCTGCTGTCATAAGACCAAGACATTTTTTTCTTTTTCTACTTCCCTCTGATCAGACCCATTCAATCACTCAAAATTATCTGAGAGATAAGATGTGCTATCTGGGTCAGGCAGATGGGATCACTGTGCCACTAGCAGGAATACTCTCAGTTCCATCAGAGCAAGCACTGCCACTGTGTGCCGGTAGGAATCATTCCGTCTCATTCTGCCAAGTGTTGAATAGCTGAACTTCTGTTTATTAAGTAGGGCACTTGGCCCCTCGTAGGATTAGAGGTGTTGAGTTAAAAACCCGAATGGTGTGTGCGAGGCCTCATTTATGCAAACGATGTGGGGAACTGGCACGGTTACTGATTTCAATTTGAGGTAATACTCCAGGCTGCAACACGTGGAAGTTTAGAAGTGGTTATCGGTGTCACGCAGCCTTCTCTGCTGCGCTGCTGATGACATTCTGCAAGCACAGCAGAACAGACACTTGGGGGTGGTTGCAAATGTTCTGTCATCCGAGCTCATGCTCGCTGCAGATGTCAGTCTGAGCCTGCAGGATCTTGGGATGGCTTTGTCTCGCACAACATTTTGTGAGTGCAAGCCCATATTTCTGCCCCTGTCACACTTCTGAGAGGGTATTTAGAGCAGCCTGGCTTCCATAGCTGCAAGGAGCCATTCTCAAGTGCAGCTTTCCCCAGTCACACATGGAGGTCTGAGTGCCATCTGGGAATACAGGCAGCCTTCTGACTGATTTCTGTCAGCTCAGCGATGCTCAAAATGCCATGCCACTATAATTCAAACAAACTTCGCTTCTAGGTGATTGTCTGGATGGCAAATGTCGGGTCCTTAATATTATTTGTACTTTGGTAGCACCTGCAGGTCCAAATAGGGATTGCAGTGCTGCTGAGCACAGCAAGATGCTCCTAGCGTTTCTGCGCTAAGGACTTTAACAAGCACAAATGGATGCATGTTAATTCCAGGCATATGATCCACTTCTCTTCTCAGCATCAAAATAATGTTGAAGCACTATTAGTTTTTATCTGTAGATCAAATGCTAAGTGTAAAAATGTGGTCACCAGTGGATGCTTCTATATTGCAGACTGCTTTCCCTATCATTAAACCATAAAGTGAGAAATTGTATTATTCCCCTGGTATTCTCCTGGGAAAAATGAAAAGGTAAAATAAACAGTAAAAAAAATAGATACTTACTCCTTCAGAATAGTAAAACAACAGCCCACTGGGCTGCAGTGTCCGAAAATTAAAGCCTCCTTCGAACTCATTAAAGAGGGACACTTTTTGGCTTGATGCAATGAAGCTCTCACCATTGAAGTATGCATTGCGGGATATCTGTGTATTAAATAAAACAAAATAACAAGTACAGCTCAGAAAACATTCCAATTTCCTATTTCTTTTCCTATTTCCTATTTTTTTAAACCGTGGCAGCCAGTTCCGTTCTAAAAATCATTTTTTTCCTGCATATCTTACCCAAATTTATATAGACTTTAGCTCACATAATGGGAAAATCTTGAGAAAGTGTAGCAATTTTAGACTAAATCAAATTATTCCCAGCTTCCTGGGATCTTGGCCCCATCTTAAGTCTGCTGATGTTAAAGAGCATGAAAAGTAGAAAGCAGAGGGGCTCATGCCTCTCTGAGTCACAGTTCCAACACGCGATATATTACATTGTGTGCTGTGCTGGGTACTGGGGTAGGGTGGAGGGTGTTGGATGTGGTGGTCTATAACCCTCTGAGTCTCACAAACAAAACTAGGTCCAGTGTAGGACAAATTTCATTTAGCTTTCATGCTGACAGAGGGTGAGGTTGTGTGATGAGTTCTGCAAGCAATCCATCCTCTTCACAGGTTTGCAGCATGGCTTTTGATAGACATGGCCACAGGATGAAGACCCCCAAACACTGTCTGGATTCGCCAGCGTTGCGTTGTAATGGACAAATGATGAATGATAGAAAGGACTAGAAGCTAAATGGCAATTTTCTCAGAGCTAATGCTGGTGCAGTTGGTGTGTGTGTCACAGAGGAAGAGCTGATCAGGCTTAAAGGGAGAACTCGTTTGAAGGGTGAATATTTTGCTGCCTTTTCCATTTCACACATCTGTATTGGGAGGCATGTAAGGGTGATTCTCCTCCTATCTTTAAGAAAAAATGAATTGCATTGGAATATTTCTATTCAGAGTACAGCACATAATTCATTTCAGATCGAGCGTTCACATTGCAATTTCACATATGAGAAAAAATTTATGTGAAATGCCTTGTGCTATAGTTCAGAGTGAAAATTGTGTATTATGTCAGCAGGCTTAACAGATGCACACAAACCCCCCACCTCTGCCATTCAATGAGTGCATGGTCATTTCCATGGTGGAAGACTGTCTTTCCATTGTTTGGAGTAAAACTCAAGCTCCCAGCATGGTTAAAATTTGCTGTTATGTCACAAATAGTGTTATTCTTACCAGTGAATCCTCTGGGCACCCATAGCTGATTCCCAGTGTTCCTGGTTCTTCCAACAAGTTGAAATCCTTCTTTTGGAACTGGAAACCCTTCATGCAGCCTTTAAAGCCAATGCTTCCTGCCAGATGTGAACTAATGCTGTTGGACAACAATGCCAAACAAGTTGCAGTTAGATGGCCCTTGCCTTTCTGAACAGAATTTTGTTGCCAAGATGTTCTAAAACGCCTAGAAGAACTTCAGTCATTTGCCTCACTAGTGCCTAATTCCTAGTAAGACAACTAATGAGCCACATCTTTTGTTTTGAAAAGTCAGGATGCACCAATTGTAGTAAATAATACGTTTTTATAACTACTTACAGTAAAAAGAAATGCATTTTAATCTCAAATTTTTAGCTTTGAAGAGAAGTTCTGATTTAGGTCTTCCTTTTACTAACAACCTCCATTCTTACCTTTGCAAATAAATGGGTTTCTATTTCTTAAAAAAAATACTAACAGAGGTCAGGGAAGTAAGAGTAAGTTCTACTTGCTGATGTGTGGGTTTACATGATTTTAAATGAGAGCAGTGGGTGGGTTTCCAGGATCCTTTTTATGTCAGATTTGAGGCAGACAGCACAGCAGTGTATCCCAACTGCTCCTATTCATTACTCTCAGTTTTTCAACTCAACACCTTACCAAGATACCACATCATTACAGCACAGGGTGATTATAATTGAAGTTATCCTCACAATTCTCAAGGTGCACGAAGAAGTAATTTGTGTAAAATCACGGTGAGTCTGTGACAAGGGCAGGGAAATTACATGGGAGCTACTGCATACCAGTGCAGGAGATAAATAGGGAACAAATACACTGAAGGAGTGGATGTGAAATCCAGAGTTTCCACCTGGCTGCCTGGAAACAGTCTGTCCTTTAAGCAAGATGTACCTTAGCAGTGGGACCCTTTACACCTCATGTGACATGATATTGTTGACCTCTGCTACCTGCACTTGTTGTCTGTGAGTTATCTGATTGTAAGGCAGATGTTGGGAACATGGCAGAATAATCAAGATCTGGAAATGCCCATTTTTTTTCAGTGGCAAAAAAAGACTATCAGTGAAGTAGTGCAGATGTACATGTACAAGCCTGAAATACAGTGGGAGTAGTGTTGTAGGGGCTGAATTTGCTCCTCAGTGAAATCAGCAGGAAGGCAAAATCAACAGGAAGGATCCTGTCATCCTTTCTGGCATTTGGACCAAAGTGTGGGGTATCAATTTGCCATGACAATCTTTCCTCTGATTGACCACGAGGCTGGCTGGATGTGACAAATATGCCTTTCTGTTAAGTGCCACAACATTTTCTAGAAACAGGCTACAGAAGAAAGGCTTTCACTTAAAGAAAGGCCTCTGAGTTGATTTCTTAACTCAGTTAAGAACTAAGTTCCCAGTGCTCCTACCTACCCTTAGTTTTCTGCTTTAGAATAATATTAGACTACTACTCCAAAACTAGAACTAGTTTCCCCATGTTGCTGCTGCCCTGCAAGTCAGTTAAATGTTAGTCTGTCTGCAAGAGGAATCATAATATCATATCAGTAGTAGATAGTAGTAGCAGTAGAGAGAGAGTAGTACATCATCAGTAGGATACTAACTTACACTCCTGATGAAAATAGAACCACATTTGATTCTATTTGCCTTCATATTTGGCCCATACTTTTTGCTGTCTACTCTTGTCATAGCTGAGTACAATAGCAGAGACAAAGTTGCAGCTCTGCTTAAATAATTTCTGTGTATGTTTTTTAACATTATAACTGATAATATTTTTACAACACCTGTGGTCTTTTTTTTCTGATACAGTTTGTTAATTGAGATGTTATTTTCCCTGCTTTGACAGTACCTTCCAGGTGTTTTTCAGAATAACCACAATCTGCTCGGAAAACTGCAGGCATAATTCATGTGATTCATCTTCTATCCTGTATTTGTGAACAAGTCTCATCTGCCATTGAGCTGCTCAATTGCCTAGATTTCTAGGTCCTTCTGGGCTTTCTCACTGTTCTTTAGGCTTGATTAACGAAAGTAATTTTCACCATGCTTCTGTACTTTCTTTCTAGATCATTAATATATTTAATACCAGCCCTGAGAGAGATCCTTTGAGCATGTGCTGCAGACTTTTTATACTGTGAAAATTGAAAAATTACTATGTCCTATTTTCTCTTTCTGCTTTCTAATCCACTGCAGCCATTTCTCTCTCCACTCTGCTAGCTTTCTTAACAGTCCCTTATGAAAGACCTTTGTAAAGAATTATTTGAAAGGACAGGTAAATTAAGCTCTGTTTCTCCCTTGCCCACCACTTTGCTTGCATGTTCAAATAATTACATGGGATTGAAAGGCATAATTTTTCTATACATTAAGTCTGTCACTATCTTAAAAGATTAAAGATTAAGTGTTTTGTATCTCAGATGTTATTTTTCAGGTCAACACTTTCTTCTGACAACAAAAATAAGAACAAAATTTCATGAGATTTACCACTCTGTCTGACCCTGAGAATGAATACTGCCTATCAGAAGAACCTACTCTTCTCCAAGTAGCCAGTCTGCTCTCAGAGCATGACCCTGGGGTCTGGCAGATTCCTAGGGCAGGAAATGAGAGTTACACAGTCTACTGAGATTAAACTGAGCTTCTGTCAAATGGTTCAATGGGAAAATAAGACCTTTCCTTTTCTTCCCACGCCTCCACAGAGCAGGCTGACTGAGATCCAAAGAGAACCTGAGATGAATCAGAACTGAAATGCTTAGTGGGGAAAAGATCATCTTTAGATTTGAAAATGTGATTGGTAGAGGGTCTTGGTCACTTTTTGCAGAACAAGGAGCAATATCAATTTTATATGTTAATATGTTCTTTGAAAATGCCTTTTTGTTTCTTTTACCCTTATTAAAACTTGAGTAAGTTTTGAGTAGAATTCAGCTGTGCTGGATTAAACTTAGTCTTCAGTACTTAAGAGCTCTGACACTTAGATACTTAGAAGAGTGTCTGAAGGATTGTTTTATATAAGGTGAATGCCAAAGAAATTGCTTTATTGTTACCCCTTAAGGACAGGCCATACAATTTAACTTACATATGGTGACTAATTGAAAATACTGATTGAATCCCATTTATAAACCAACCTGGAGTGCAAGATCTCAGCAGGTGCTCCTCCAATGTAAATATCTGTGAATGGCATTGCTGTTCTTTCATTGTCCACACTTTTTATATGTCTTCTGTCTACTACCAAGATCATCTTCTTGGAATTGTGATATATGATAGAAATCTGAAAAGAAAATCATGTGCTTAAAAATGTCATCTTTTGTAAGCTGTTATGGTGATCTTGCAGAATTAATTTCATTTTTATACCTATTGTTTGAAAAGTTCCTCACATTTAACAGAGAATTTGTTTGTAAATTGGGAGAAATGTAAGAAGTTTGTTTTGATGTCACTATTTTTCTGATGACTGATTCCTCAGGATATTTCAATTAAGAATACAGAAAATTAAAGTACTCATCAAATTCTGCACTGTGGCAAACAGATAAGCTCTGTAAACTTCAGAATGCTTTCTTGATTTATCCAAAAATTAGGGCGTACTTAAAAAAACCCCTTATTTCACTGTCAAAGCATAAAAGCTTAATTGTTCTCTGCTTAAACATGAACAGATCTATAGCTGTAGTTTTGGTCACAAATCAGACTTTGAATTGAGATCCAGTAAAAGGCAGGAGAAGCAACACGCTATGAGGAGGCTTTACTACTATCACAGTTATATTTGATTACAGCAAATTCCCTGAAAGTAAATACAAGTAGGTATTTTACATCTGCCAAAGTCCCTAAAATACTGTGCATATATAAAAAGTTGCTACCAACCCAACCATCTTTTCAAATGAAATGGAAAATGCCGTAATTCTTGTAATGCAATGCATATCAACTAAAGTAGTCAAGTTAGCATAATGACATGGTTTTACTTGAGGAAAGTTTTGTATTTGATATAAAGAATTGTTGTTGATATAATTTCATATGGAATTAAAACTTTATCCATGTGAATGGTCCTGTCCTTGGCTGGTAATACACACAAGTCTACAAGCACTGATTTATGAGGAGGCAGGGACAACCTTCCCTTTCCTCTGCTTGGCACTGGTGGGACTTGCATGCATTCTACTCTCCTGCCTGTTTTACCATAGCCCCACCTGCACCCTCATCCTTTTGTGCCTTTCATGGGCATTGGAGCAATTATTTCTGCTTGGAGCTTCTGGGATGGTTGGTCAAATGGCTGTGATAGTAACCACATCTGTACCTCATGAAATTTAGCATCATTAATCCTAGCCTTCTTCATGGAGTCCTCGAGAAGCACGGGGCCGCTGCTGAAACCAAAATCGTAGCGGAGGTACAAGTAACCATTGTGCATCTCCAGGCTGAAGAACATGCTCTGCGTAAAAAAAAGGACTATGTGGCAGCAGTTAAACAAAGGTAATAAACAGAGTTATGAGACTGACATGGGAAAAGCATGTTGGGAAATAAACTTTTATTTGCAAAATTGTAACACAGTTTCTATATTTTTATATTTATAATTTATGTGTATATATGCACATTCACACATAATTGTTTTGTAAGTGGCACATTTTGGAAGACTTGGTGAGCTATTTCCTAATAGAAATAATATTTGGTAGCACTAAATGAAAAATAGTATACTGGTAAAAACAATGTTGTGTTAAAAAGGCTGTATCTGCATTAGCAGCTTCTGTCACAAGGTCTGTAATAACTCAGGATTTTGTCAGCCCTGATCAGCACTGATGTATTTACTGAAATGATAGCAATAGCTAGAGAGTATTTACTATGTATTTGGTTTCTAGAATACCTGACTGTTTCAACTTTATGATTTGGTTTCTGTTCTGCGGCTGGGTAACCTAAATTTTATAAACAGGAGTTGTACTTTAGAATATCTTTAGGAAGTGCTTAAAATGAAGATCTGCACTCTAGAATTAGTCTTGTTCCACAACTGAACATAAAGAAAAGAAAGAAAAGTTTACAGCAAATGTGCATCTGGGTTAATGCTTTCAATGTTAATGTTTTGTCTTCTCTCCTGGTGTTCATGCCTAATGGAAGTATGGGAACAATAATTCTCAAAACACTACTGCAGGCCAAGAATTGCTGTCTTTGACATAAATGAGCCCATCTTCAGAAGTCACTACTTCAAGAAGTAAGAGTAGGTTTCAATCTAGGAATTTTAAATGAAACTGCAGTTTGGGTTCCTTCTGCACAGCATAAACTTGAAAATGAAACAAGGATTTAATTCAGAATATTCATGAGCTGTCTTTGCAGAATTGAACAATGGACCGGCTTACACAGACTTTCTAAAAGTGCTTGTGAGCAGCCATGGTCTCCCACAGCTGATATCCGACTTGATTGCAGTTCCCACTGACAAACAGAAAGTGCGTAGGTCTCCAAGAAACCTCTAGGTACTTTTGCTTGGAAGACTCTTAAACTTTTAACAGCAGCTGCTTAGTCAAAACCTCCTAAGAATGAAGGCTAGTGGTAGCATGCTATGCTGCAAATTGCTTCCCACAACCCTCCTCTGGAAGTTACTCTAAAGGCAAACACTGGAGAGTAGCTCTTCTATTAAGAGTGGATATTTTTTCCTTCTAAATGCTTAAAGCAGTGTTACGTGTAGGTGTCTACACAGGTGTCTGTGGACTGCATCTGCTTAGAAAAATGTTTCCTGTTTCTCGGTTGTAATCCACACAGAAGTTGTGAGCTTGATGTGGAAATATCTATAGACCAAAAAAAAAAAAAATCCTCGTTTGTCTTCAGAGGATATTTTCATGTCTTCAAACTCTTACAGAGATTGCATCACTCTCACACTTCAGAAATGCTCCTGACATTTGGATAGAACCTTTTTATTTCAACTGCTTTTTATTTTCAGTAACTTAAATATTTAACTGTAGTACACCCTGAGGCACAGTTATAAAGTGGCAGCTACCACAAAGTGGCTTCTTTTTGGGAGTTACTTCACAGAAATTTCCTATAGCTTTGATTAAGCATTCACATTTAAATAAAGGTGCAACAGCAGGGCTTAACTGGAGTCCCTCTCAAAGTATTATGACAGGGATACAACCCGTTTGAAGTCCTGACTGTCTCTGGATAAAAGCAGAGTCCAAATCAGGGCCTTGGCTTCCTGAAGCCTTTGCAGAGCATGTTCCAGTTCCCTCCTAATAAATACACCCACCAGACAAACACAAAGTATTTCCTCTTCCCAGAAGTTAAATGTGAGGACATAAACATTTTGGATTTTCCAAGGTATTTTAGGGACTGAGGAGCTCGTGGTGCCAATGGATAAAGGGTACCAGCAGGACTTGGTACTCACCCCATTAATCATCAGCAGGATCAATCCACTGTCTGTAGGCGTTCGAACTTCGATATCAAATCGAGTCACCTGGCTGAATTTTCCCCTTCTCTCAATGTTTCTGGCCAAGGCATAGCCAGAGCCATCAAAGAAATAGCTCACAGCCCGGCTCTGAGTGAAAGCTAACTTATCTCTATAGAAAGAGAAGGATGAGTTGGTAAGTACCCATTTTGATTTAGTGGAATTTAAATGCCTTTACATACTTTATTGAAATAATTGTTCTGAACTTCTGCTTCTGCCTGGCAATGGTGAGACTGATGACTTAATTTCAAAATTTTTTTCTGGGAAATTTTTTTCCTGAGAAATAATGTGTAGCTTTGGAGGTACATCTAACTCTTTCATCGTTACATAATGCTTTTAACCTGTGCTATGTGTAGAGCACAGGAAAATTCTTTGCTTGTCCTTGTAAAATGATAGGCCCACAGCACTTCCTCTTTATAAGGATACACAGATATTTTTACTAAGAGCGTTCCCAGTTTGTGCAGAAATCTGTTTGAATTCTCCAAGAAGTTTAGCTGAGCATGGAGTCTAGTATGCTCTGTTCTGCAGAGCAGCAACTAGTGTTTCCTGTGGGAACGGTGTGGAAATTTTTTCTCTTCCAACACTTGCTGCATCTCTTCCCAGTGCATGCTGCAAACTGCAGTCCTGTTCTTTCCAGGGAGAGGTTCCACTGTTGCTGGCTGTTCTGTGAGCAAAATTCCTGCTGTGCCTGTGCTAAATGAAGGCTGCAGTGGATGTTCACTTCTACTTTAGGAGCTGCATTTCTCAGTTTGTGAACGGCTTTTCCAATGAGTATCTGTTGTGGCTTTAAGCGTATGGCAGAATGAAAGTTCTGTATAAGCTTTTCTAGTTGGGGCTAGGACCACACTCAAGGCTATCAGGCCCACTAGAACTGACTGGCTGTGGCTTGGAGCAACATGGTTTGAATCAGGAGCATCCCTGTGCTAAACAAGCAGTGGGACAAGGAGAGAGCCTGGAACAAACCACAGCTAATGCAGCAGTTTCCTTTATGAAGGCATGAACAAGATTGTGAGACAGCTATTGGAGACAGCAGAAATATAATAGAATATCTCATGCGGAAAGGGACTCATAAGGAATCCAACTTCCAAATATAAATATAAATAAAAATAAAAATAAAAATATAAATATAAATATAAATATAAATATAAATATAAATATAAACATATTAAATTTGTCAATGCAATTAGGAGCTAAAAGCAACCAAGTTCCTTCTGGGACAACTCAATCCCACCTTCACTTTTTTAATCTAAAGCAGGAATGAGCCATCCGGACCGGCACTTGTAACAGAGGGAGCGGCAGAGTGAGGCTGGGACTGTCCCCTACCTGGCACAAGGTGGCGATGTGGTGGTGTCGATGTTATAGACGTGCTTGAAGTTGTACAGGCTGATCACATCATCGTTCAGGGTAGCCAGTTCCAGGCAGCCGATGAAGCCGGGGAGGTTTAGGCTGGGAGGGAGCTGTGCAGAGGACGAGGAAGAGTTAAAAGGAGAAAGGTGGCACTCTCTAGTTGAGTGTTGTAAGAGCATTTGTGCCTGACATCAAGTTTTGTCCCTGTGCAATTTGTATTTTCAAAAGAAAGGTTGATAGTGCTGTGAATGGTCTTCACAGTCCTTACTATGGTATGGCCTTTGGGCTGAAAGTAAAAAGGGAGCACATAAATGGTCCCACAGTGAGAGAATTTGGCCAGGTAAGGCATCTGCAAACAAAAACTTCTTTTGTAGTTTTGATGGGAGCACGCTTGGAAACAGGGAAAAGTCTAAGATTTGACTAATAACAGGGCTTACTCAATGTATTTGAATAACTCAGTAGATATTTCATATCTAATTCACAGCCAGAAAAATAACTCCATACCATAATTATAGAGAGAGAAATGAGAGAGCTCTTTAAACCCAGGAGACTGGGATTCAAAATCTGTGCCAGTGGGTAATCCTCAGTAGGTATTATTTCAAACAGCTAGCAGGAGGTAGAAACTTCTTCTTTTAGCAAAGGTCACTGCAAATGGAATTTAAACAGCCACACTGGTGAGAGGAAAAATACAGAAGAGTAAAGCTAACAGACCTAGACCATTCTTTTTATATTAAAATATTTTGCCTTGTGGAACAGGTGTGATAATAACGCTATATGTACTCCAGAGTTTGATCACAGTGAGTAGCTTTTCTTCATCTTCTCATTATTTCTATTTTTTGTTATACAATAATAAGGGTAATACAGCAATACAGAATATAAGTAGCTGTAAAAGAAAATTGTATTCCTATCTGCAGCACAGATTCATTTGGTAAATGATCATGTTTCCTTTTTTCCCTTTGTTTCTTCTATTCTTTGAAATTGTGTTAAGCATGGGAATTCTAGTGGTTAAGTGGTGTATTTCATATTTGCAAAGTATGTAACAGGGAAGCAAGAAGCTTTTAAAAAATCAGACTCTATGTTCAATAAAAATGTGAGGTGTCCTTTTCTAAGGGGGAAGTGACCCATATGCCCATCAAATATACCATGAATCCTTTTCTTCCTATCTCCCTTTCCACTTCCTTCACTCTTCCCTTTTCTTTTTCCTCTGCTCTGGAACAGACCTGGAGGGTTCATTTGGTGGATGACTTTTTGTATGTGCATATGTGTATGAAACTGTTACTCAGTCTTCAGTCCTATTCCCAGGTAGTTTGCACACAGTGCTCAGTAATCCAAAATTCCTGCCATGGCTTATATCTACTAGTCATAACAATGTCAAGCTCAGGAATGCCTAAGTGTATTGAGTTACTCTTTTTAGGAGAGCTGCTTGTGGATCAGTATTTGGATCTTTCTAGCATCTGCTACAATTTGCTTAAGAAATTTAGGATTCTCTAAAGTCTTTCTAGGTGTGTTTTTTTCAGCTATACAATTTTCACAGCCAAGATAATTCACAGCACTTTTTAAATCCCGAAAGAGGAACTGATATGTTCACACAAGCAGGTAAGTGAGGTGCTAATTCATGCTGACTGTTAGGAGCACTATTAGGAACTGGACTGAAGCTACTGTCTCACACAGACCTCAGACATATTTTGAACAGGCAACTTTTAATGCTGTTATAAGTCTGGATTTAAACCAGTGATAATTTAAATTCAAACAAATGACTATATTGTTACTTTCCCACAAGATCTATTAACAACATATTACTTTTCATTTTTGTGACAGTTGTAAAAGAGAAATTCAAAGTACCAAGAACTCATTAGCATTGAAAAATAGTGGTAGTCTGCAAGTTTAAGTTGGACTAGTAGGTCTTTGTTTATGTATGCTATTTAACAGATTTCCTTTTAGTACTTTTCAGGAAACCTGAACAGCAGCTCACAGAAGCCTGATCATCTTACTTGTATGACATAGAATGTTAGATAAAACTTCTTCACCATGGCTAAAAGATGGAGTCCTAAGATGATAAATGTACCATTTCTGTGTTTAAATGGAAGTCCAGCAAGATTAGTTTGCACTATTTAATTCTGAATAGAGAATATGTATCTGACCAACCTTGAAGCCTGGAGGCACTCCACCAACATAGAAAACAGCATTTTCAGGTTCCAAATTAAGAAGGGTGCCAGGACCAAGAACCTCTCCCTTTTTGATGAATTTTTCTTCAGCTGTGCTGCTAAGACTGGGCACAGTTAAAAACATTTTGCCATGTCTTCCAATCCTGCAGAAAAGAATTGTAGGAGAAGAGAATTTCATGTTGGCCAGACTTATAAAAGAACAAACAAGCCTCCAGCTCCAGGAAAGGTTTTATTTCCATAGAGAACACTAGTAATCAAGAGGTAAAAAAGGGAGGGACCACATATACTATCCCTTCTTCTCTGTGGCCCCTTGGGTCTTGGTTCTTCAAAAGCAGGAAGAATTTCCATTTATTTCAGTGGGAGTAGAACCAGGCACTGAAAATTCCTGGTGGGCAATCCTGACACAGCCTTTTCTGCTTGATTTATCCCATTAACTGTTTGATTTTGGGGAAATACATGTTATCACCTTACCTCTCAATTTTGATGATACTGAAGTAAGAAGGCCAGGTGCTGACTGGCTTGGCATCCAGAGGTATCTCCACATCTTGGTCCCCCAGATTATAAATGTACACAAGGTTGTCATTTTTAATTGCAAGGCCAATGTAATGTTTTGCCTAAAACACCAATGGAGAGGGACGTTAAAGATACAACATTGAAAGAGGTTTAATGCAGGACATAAGTAAAAGGTAATCTTTGATAAACTGAATGACACCTTTACATATTACCGAAAGCTATCTAAATAGAAACAAAACCTTAATTCTTTAATTGGTTGCTTTCACCACATAAACCTGCACAGAAAAAAAGTCTCTGATATTTTACTTCATATCCATTTCAACTGAGGTGAGATCAAGGTCATAAGATCTCTGCTGACCATGAATTAGTCATGTTCAATGGGAAGCTGTTCATCATTATTTAGTGTGCTGCACCATGTGCGGAAATAGTCTGAACCCTAAGTATTTATGCTGCAATTAAATATTCTGCCAAGAGGCATTTCACTTGATTTATATTCAGTACACATTCTTTTTAGGAAAGCTTAAAAATGAAAGCCTGCCTCTTTACCTTCCCAAGTAATAGATTGCCAGAATGATACCTGGCTTGTGAGTTGTGTTTTTTTTTCTTTTCAGAACCACATTTTAAAGAACAGCTATTTCAAAGTAGCAATCAAGAGTGTACAGAGTGTACAACAGCAGCACAAGCCACAGATAAAGAAGCCTGCTTATCTTGTGGGCCTGTGACCTCAGAGATTTGGAACTGACACTGTCAGCAGCAAACTGATTAAAGCATATCTCACAGAAGTCAGGCAGGTGACATTAACTGCTTCAGAGCACCCTGGTATTGGCAGGGGAGATAGCAAGTGTGGCTCACAGCAGTGACAATCTAAACAGTACACTGCTAGGCAGTCTAATTTGCTTTTTATAGAGAATCCTTCATTGTTTGGGTGACAAGTCTCAAGGATAGGGGTCTCACAAACCCTTGCTCTTTGCTTATCACAAAATCAATGATGGCCACAGAGTAGACCTCTAATTTTGAAACATGAAAAAACAGTGGGAGGAAAAACTGAAGGCAAATAAATTTCAAACTGATTTAATTAAAAAAAAATATATATGTCCATAAAAATTAACTGGGTTATTCTCTTACATTTTTGTTTCCAAGGTACAAAATGAATCTGTCCGGAGAGGTTGCCAGTTGTTGGTTGTCTTTGGGAAGCTTTATGTACAAGCTCATGGAAGTGAAAGATTTCAGTTCTTCCACGTTGATCTTTGGATTGACTTCAACAGCTGATTGGCCTTCAAACATCATGGAAACTTGGACCTGAAGTTGCAAATGTGCAAAGTGAGACACATGCTGCTGCCTGGTGTCATTATTTAAGGTAAGTGTGTAACAATGCTGAGCCAGCAGCAAGAGTGAGCAAGAGAGTGGATTTGGCATTTACATATTGGCATGGGAAATTGTATGTTTGTGGCAATCTTTTCTGGAAGACACTGTAAAGAATATGGAGGAAGTTATTTTAAATTTAATTAAAGGTCCTAATGAACTCTGCTTAAGCATATTCATAGAGTAAATTACATTTCGGTGGGAGATAGATGTCTGCATAGTTGAATCATTATTATGTATGGCACATAATTAAATTCTTACACAGCCATAAAACTTCTGCCCATAATTTTTTTTTTGCTTTGGGAGTAGTATGACTATTTTCTGTTCATGAGTGATCCTGTTACATTATTGAATCTACCGTGATATTTATGAGGTGCTAATAAAATTGTAAAACTGTTCATTTTAGTTCAAAATTCTTTCAACTGAAGTAATGTTTTCAAGTTTGAACACAGTATACCTGAATCATGAAACACATTTTAAAGAACAGTCAAGCACTACACATAAACCGATTTTTCCAAGTTATATTCCAGGACTGTGAACATACAATAACGTACAAAATTTTTTATCTCTCTGAATGAATTCAAATATATTTGACCTTGGTTTTCTTGTTGGAGAAAAAACCCTCATTATTTATGTATGGTAATGAAAGTGTTTTTTTCTCTTTTAAATACATGTAAGCCAAGAATTCTCTTACCCTACAGAAAATTAATTCAAAAGAAAGAAAGAAAAAAAAAAAAAACCACAAATGCTGTCATCCCAGAAAAGCCTACATTAAATTGCTGTAATTATTACTCACAGTAATTAGCTTTGTAGGTGATTTGCCTACAAATTGTAGGTAATTGGGTTTTGTTGTTCTGGCCATCTTATGCATTGTGCCCAAATCTTTATTGTCAAATTGCTACTGCAGTAACAATAGCCTACCATTAATACTATGATAATGTCAAATGCTTGCAAATAGTAACTGTGAAGATTTTAGTGCCATCCAATGCGCTTTGTTCATCCAGTTTTGGGAAGGTGACAATGCCCAGGTTTGGGCTTCTCGCATAGCCAGAAGTTTACCTTGCTTGCTACACTCCTGGTTTGAGCAATTAACTCTCTGATGCGCTGAATGCTGGAAGAAATGTTGTTTGCTGGTGCCTTCTGTTCTACTCTGCGCAGTTTGTCCAAGAGTTGAGGGAAAACTTCTGAAAATTTCTTCACTGCAGTTAGAAAAGAAGATACAGCTTTTTTTTATCTTTCCTCTTTGAAAGACTGATTTTTAATCAAGAATATTCTACCCTATCCTCTTAGGTTAGCTCACCCATCTCCTCCTGCTTTCTAACCAAATTGTAACTATGATGTGTGAGATGCAGTGATTCAGAAAGTGTGTTAGTGATTTCTAAGAATTTAGTATTGCTAAAGTTTTTGGAAATTAGTTTGCACAAAGGACACTATGTTTTCTTAGGGCTTAGGTAATA
Source organism: Turdus rufiventris (assembly GCA_013186435.1). NCBI lineage: Eukaryota > Metazoa > Chordata > Aves > Passeriformes > Turdidae > Turdus > Turdus rufiventris. The sequence goes on along the minus strand of PYHW01009182.1, from coordinate 889,241 downwards.
CTATGGTGTGTTACCTCTGTTAACTCTGTAAACATTAATAGTTTTAACCTTTTAATCTTCCTTCAAGACAAATGAATGTTAAAGCCTAATTTTACAGCTATGGCAACTGGAGCAGAAAGATTTGTTCAGCATCTCATTGGATATCTGTGGCTGACCTGGGAACTGCATCTATGAGTTATGGTTCATGAGCTCCTCAAATTCACTGTAGGGGAGATGTATAGGCTGTTTTCCTCAGCTTTTAACTATGTGTGTCTCCCAGAGGTCATCACCAGATAGCAGCAGTGGCTGCACAGGAGATGTGTTTGCTTGTGGCTCACAGTCCACTCTCGTGGCAGAAACACTGCCAGTTTCTTGCTGTGGTGGCAGGCCTGTGGTGTACAACAATAGAAGGCCGATGATGATGATGATGATGATGATGATGATGATGCATGTGCACCTAAACTGTTCTTAGTACATGCCCCAGCCCTTGTGATTGGTAACCCCATTAGCTTTCCTGCCTGCATCTGCCAAGGCTCATGAATTAGAGCCCTGGTCACTGCTGTGACAGACATGTACTGGTGGTACATGTGCAAGTGTCATCGTTATCTAAGGGAAATGTAGGAACTCTGTCATGTGCAAAGTGAGAGAAGTCCTTTCCCAGGAAGACAAGCAGAAAAATTATCAAGAAGGGAAAATAACCTACCCTTAATTATAATCCAATTTCATCACATCAGATTGCAATGACATGCTGCCCTTTGAAGGATATTTACACATCACATCATTTTTCATCTTTAATTAAATTTAGGTAGAAGTAGCTGAGTATAATGAAATGTGATTTTAGCTGCAAGCTACGTGCATAGAAGAAAGATCCAGCATTCAGAGTTAATTTTAATGACATGAATTCACTGTAAAGGTTAAGACCAGATTTGTAGGGTTTAAAGTTATATTTTCGGGTTGCCAACTTACATCCACCTGTTCTTGTGTTCTTCCTGTCCTATTTTTACCTTTGTCTGAGACTCAGAGAAGGGCCTGTGTTGGAAGGGACTTTAAGAAGACCTGGTTCTGACCACCCTGCTATGGGCAGGCATACCTTGCACTTGTCCACATTGCTGAGAGCCCCAACCCACTCAACCATGAACATTTCTGAATGAAGAGAGGCAGGTAAAGGGGTAATCATCAGATATAGGAGACTGCATACAACACAGAAGAGGAGGAGAAGACTCCAATCACTTTTCTATGCTTCCAGTCTGCATTGAATAAGCCTCAGCCTCACTCATATCAACCCAAGTATGAGAAGACTCCATGGAATCCTACAAGTCTGCTTGTATTTGGATAGAGTGAAATATCTGTATTTGCCAGTCCTGTCCTGTCTCTGCTTGGCTGTTTTCATTTGTGTTTTACTTTCCAATTTCAGTCTAGGAGTGGGCCATATAAACTTTTGAGCCTCCAATTTTTCCCATTTAGCCCTGAAAAGCCTTATATAGTGGGAGTTAGTAGTCAGCTGTTCTATACAAAGCTTATTGTGCATTAAAATATCATTATTTTAATGAATCCTCAAAGAATTACAGTGAATTTTGGATAAAATGGTGATGCCAGAATGTGTTAAATTTTCTAGTTAAAAAACCCCAACAAAACCCAAATCAACTTATAGGAAGTTTTCCTTACCTTTTTCCATTTTTAAGGCAAAAATACTCAGTCTCAGAAAATGATTTAGCAAATTGCAGCCATTTGTAAAAAATAACCAAACAAAAAATCTGCAATTGAATTGGAATTGTGTTTGATTCAGTGTCCTAATACTTGGCTTTTGTGTTTGAAATTTGATGTATCAAACTTGAAATGCTACTATAATGTGAAAACACAAAACTAACATATATAACTACTAGAACTATTGTGAAGTCTCAATATAAATCTCTTCCTCTTGGCCTTTATAATGGCATTCTTCAAAATACAAGAGCATAGATTTTGATTTTTGTCTTTGGGATGAAGATGAGAGCGGAAAGAAAACTAGTCCTACCCAGTGATAAAATATAAAAAAGAATAGAAGGGAAATTGTCAAGGAGGAAATACTCTGACTGTAACCTTCCAGACACTTTCCTCTTTCACATTTTCCCTCCCAAACACTTTCCTTTCCTTCCTATCTTCCACCCTCTCTCCTGAAGCCCACCAGCTCCCTGCATAATGGCAGTACGGACTATTCTCAGACAAACTGCACAGCCAAGACGTGCTCTCACCCTTCCAAGCACCATGTGCAAGCTTTATTCAAGGGCAGTGCAGACATGCCAGCTTGGAGGCTTCAGCTGCTCTGGTAATGTTGTTGGCACGAAGATCAGGTGTTTTGGTGTGCCAGGCACCTGTCTGAACATTTGTTGTGACTTTCCTTTGGACATTCCTACTGTCAGATCAACCTCTCCTGGGCTGATCTGGGAAGGCTCTACCATGCCTGGCATGTCTACATTTGTCTTCCTGGGCTGTGAATCACGTCACATCTGTCTGGAGCACTGCCTGTGCCAGCCTCCTGTGTAGCACTCTCAGCTACTTCCACCTGATCTTTCTGGAAAAAACACCTCACCATACCTTTAAACAAACAAATCAAATGCCTTCAGAACAAAAATGCCATGGAGAAGCTTCCTCCACAAATGCACTAGAGCACACTTTGCTGTGGGTTGCATACTAGCATCTCTCCAACTGTTTGTGATCAACAGGTGCTCCAGGAGCTTAGATATGAACAAGCATTTTCAAGCATTTCAAGGTGACTCCCCACCTGCAAACCCACCGTCACAGAGAAGACATTTTTTCCAGGCACATCACGTAGGAGCTGTTCTTGTTCCTTTTTGGGAACATAACCAAGGGACAGCTGGACCATTTTAACTCTGTTCACTCTTACAGAGCATGTCAAATGCTGCTGGAAATATTTCCTCTGGTACAAGAGCTAGTATGAGCAGATTTTTTTGAATCCTGAATGTCTGCTGGCATTTTGAGCAAGAAGAGGCAAATGCAGTCTGTGTTGCTGCTCTACCTACTAAGCTGGCAAAGGAAAATGTTAAATGTAAATCAAGTGTAAAGGTGAATAAAACCAGAAACCTTCATGTGTAAGCTACAGCACATTGTTTCTCTTAGATGTTTTTCATCATACCATTCCCTCCTGGGAGGCTAATCATACCCACATTTGCATTATTTTACATGGTAATTAGAGCCCATAGTCTAAATTGTGCTCTGTGGTGATCAAAAACATTTTAAAGCAATGCAATCCAATAAAAGTGCTGTTATATTAACTACAATCTTATGCAGCTCTGTGCAGTGACTAGCAGTGAGCTTACCCATTCCCAGAGGGAGAGGTTCACTGTTCTCTTTTGATGAAAAGCTCAGAGAAATCTGGAGCCAGAAATTGTGATATTGAATAGCACTGAATTTGTGAAAGGAACCACTTCTATACCAGTTCTTGGGAGCACTCACTTAACCAAGAATACTAGGGATAAAAGTCTTATTGATCATGGAATTCTGAAAATAACATGACTCATGGGATTCCCTGGCTGAGAGGGAAGACTGTGACTTTGGAACACTAGAAACAATGTTGGGTTTGGTGCTCATAACACCATTCACAGTAAAATGACACTTGAGCTGCAAACTTCCTGACAGAAGGAGAAGGGATTTAGGGCATTAGATTTGAGATTCAGACTTTCTGGAGACAGAGTCAATGAAATTATGGACTTTCTCTGGGGCACTTTTAGGAGGCAAGACATCACTGAACAGGTCTGCAGGTGATGGAATCTTTAAACTTGTGAAGGAAATTACTTGTTCTGGATTTCCAACCTCCCTAGCCATAAATGTCCTAGGATAAGCGAGCCTCCTGAGAAGAGTCAAGAATACATCTAGCAATAAATAGTAGTGCTGTAATCAGGTTGTTATTCAAAATATTTTCATTTCTAGATTGATTATTTTCTTCCCGAATTGTTCTTTTCCTTCTTTCTACAATCACTTCATTTCAGCTTCATCTTCACATCTTTTTCTACTCTTGCCTATCATCTTCATTTCAGTTTTTTTAGTCTGCCTTAGCTTTTCTTTTTGTCTCTTTATTTGCCTTAAATTTTTCATAAGTTTTCCAATGTTTCCAGTGTTTCCAATAATAAAAGTGGAATTAATGTGATGTTTACAAGCTTCTCCAGAAATCACCCTGCTTAAATATTTTATTTCCTCCTTTATCCTCTTTGATCCCTTTGTTTAGACTACAAGCTCATCAAGTGAGAGACCATTTCTTCTCCATGTTTGCACTCCTGAGGACAAAAGGGTTCTGTTTTCAAATGCCTCTCCGTGGTAAAAAGCAAACAAACAAAAAAACCTAAATCACCAACTATATTAGTGAGAAGTGTTTAAACAAGCCGTTTACCATTCAGTGTGACCTTGGTATCATGATAAAAATGAATTAGAAGTCAGTGAGTCTTCAGCACTTAAGTCTTTAAATAATTTTTGGAACTCCCTGGGTGTTCTTAAAATATAGTGAAGACCTGGACAACTGCTAACTTGCAAAAATTTCCATGGAGGTAAAATGCAAGAAGATTATATACTATGAATATGCAATGTAAACAATTCATACAACATGTTATTGCGACGACTCCCTGATTTTTTTAACACTGAGGAATGGCAAATTTCAGGTCACCATACCTGCATCCCCAGCTGAATGCACAGCACTGTCATATGCCTCTGAACTGTGCTGGAAGTCTTGCAGGTTTTGGGACCACAGCCTCACGTTCTCATCCATGGGGGTGGTAGCCTGTGTCACTGTCGTGGTATCACTTACTGCCTCTGCAGTCCTCAGCTGAGCTTGCTCCAAACGCTCTCTGGTCTCCTCTACAGAGCAAACAGGGAATGATAGGAAATGAGCTCTTTCAAATATTTGCGTGTGTTGTGTGTCCTGTCCCTCCCCACTCTCTGTCTTCCCCTTCCCTTCTCTCTTCTTCGTTCCAGTTTATATACACTGAGCACGATGTCATATGGAATGGAATATTCTCTTGGTCAGCTGGGGTCAGCTGCCCTGGCTGTGCTGCTTTTTAGCTTCTCATGCATCCCCAGTCTCCTCACCAGTGTGGCAGTATGGAAAGCAGAAAGGCCTTGGCTCTGTGTAAAGCCTGCTCAGTAGCAACACAAAAATCTCTGTATAATCAGCTCTGTGTTCAACACAAATCCATGCTAACTGCTGTGTAGAAAATTAACTCTATCGCAGCCAAGACCAGGCTCAAGAAGAATGTTAATGATTTCAGCGACAAAACATTTAATTTCATTATGAAAATTTTAAAGCTGGATATTTGATATCTAGATCTGGGAGTTTCAGTCAAACTCTTTTAAGTGTCCACAGTGCTGAACTCTTACTAACAACTTCATATCCGTATTCAAAGATAAAAATATGCTCTTGAAAGCATGAAGCATCATAAAGATGAAGTTCCTCTTCCAACCTGTCTCTGCTGATTGCATTTTTGCGATGGCTCTCATCAGCTGGCTCCGCAGGGCGTTCATTCTGGCAAAAGTGCCATTGACCTGCCAGCTGGTGTCTGCAATGGTGTAACTGCTGCCTGTGGGGAGAAAAGGGCAGGTACAGCTGAGGGATGTCAAAGCACCATCTGAAAAGGTAAATTCAATCCTGGGGAGGTATGTCATCAGGCATTTAATATACCACAGACCATGGCCTCTTTTAATTTAGGTCATACTTGCACTCTTGACTTTACATAATCTAAAGGAAAAAACAGCTCTGCAGCACCCCTGCTTGCCGCAGGGTGTCTTCCAAAAATCTGGAGAGCTGTGTTTCAGCCAGTACTCTCTCTTAGCTTTACCAGAAGTGTTGATAAAAGCTGCAACTGGTACACAGGAATAGCTTTAAGGACCTCAAAAGGTCCTGAAAAATTTAAAAGGTAATTCTATAATTCTAGATGTTACTTTCATTTACAGTGTGTCAAACTACTTTGGCATTTATTATTGCTCTCCACTGGTAAAATCCAGCTTTCTGAACATTTAAGCTGCTGTGATTTAATTTTAATTGAACTACTTAATTGAGTGTATTTACCAGTGAACAATGGCTTGTGAGTCACATATTAAAACAGCAGTTGTATCTGAGATGGACTTTTAATGAATAAAATAAACTATCAGTATCTACTCAAACTGTGCCCATGGCCATTTCAAGTACTTTGTGTGGTAAATTCAATCAATAACCTATGAGTGATGTGCTTCTGAAATTTATTTTAATATACATGGCTATAAGCTGATTGGGGAAGTAGAAAGGATGTATATTTACTGTCATGTGCTGTCCGTTGTAGCTGCATGGCTTGGATGAGAAGTTCTTCACTTTTACCTTTATGGTAAATGACCTGAGTATCAATTCCAACTGCAGCCTATAAGAATGTTCCAAAAAAGAGAGTCAGAATAATTCTTACGAAATATTCCACTTCATTGTGCTTAATTGTGGACACTATTTTACCAGCATATAAATACAACTGCAAAGCCACTGCAGTTTCCTTAGCTTTGCTAACATTTAAGATTGGCAGTTGGATTGGAAAAAGGTCTGAAAAGCAAAATTTTCTGTTTTAAGAAAGCTTAAAGAAATATATGGTTTTCCAAACACCACCACCACTACTACTACTACTACTACTACTACTGGGTAACAAATATGGAGAAAATCCTCTTAATTTATCAGCTCCAGTTTAGTCAATGTGACTAAATGTTGCATGTTATTTAGGCACTATGACTGTTCATTTCTACTGTCATCTCAGGTGATGAATGCTTTCACTTCGTGGGGAGCTGCCTTGCAGTCTGTGGCAGTATGCTTGAAACAGAGGGTTGAACTTGAAATCCCTCAGCCCTCTGGGGTTCAGACCCCTTTTAATTTACCCAAATCCTCTTGCTATCCCACTAATAAGTTGCTGGTAAACAGCATGTATACAGATTGGTAACTATAGGCATATGAAAAAGACATGTAAAGTATTTTTTAACAGTAAGGCCAGAGACAAAATTAGCATCCTACTCCTTCCACTGAGTGTAAGAGTGGGCTTTGTCCCATTTCAGCCTGATTTTCTATGAGACACAGTGATGTCTTGGCCACATTTCCTGCCACAGGGCGCTGAGTGAAGTAGAAGGACTCAAGCACTAAATACCAGCTCAGGTTCCTACAGGAGTAGGAAGTTGTCTGTAATTTCACAAAAATGTCTCAATGTGAATGACAACACAGAGCAGCATCATCCTATGGGAATGGTGTCTTTTCAAATACCAGGGGCCTTTGGACTGGAAGAATAATTAACTACGTGGGATTTAATCCAGGAAATAATAAAGGAAAAAAATGTGCAGTGAGAAGTTAAATGCTGCCAGTTAAGCTAAATTTGTTTTGTCTTTACACTTAGGTGCCTGAAGTCCCTGAAGCATTGTAAAGTAAAAGCTGATATTATGAAAATTACTCACATCCGTGACCCGGTTTGTTGTGTTCAATGCCAACAATGCAGCCTTATCGGCTTCTTCCATATAACCAGCAATGTTTTCATACACATTTGAAGCATTGATTGCCCTTTGTACCAAACCATTTGAATCAACACCATACAAATTCCTGTTAAAAGGAGAGTAAAAGATGAAAGAAACCAAAGTGGATCAGAGTAGTTCCTGACTACATAATCACACACATGAATGTACTTGGCCTAATTTTGCTTCAATGTGTTTCACCAATCTGAAGCAGGTGAAAACCTGGGTAGAAGACTTTTCCTTGCCATTTAACTCTGAGAATTTTGCCCTTCACATTTATTTGAGCAGCAACAAATGGCTACTCAGCTTTTACCTTTTTTTAATCTAGACTAGATATTCCATAAATTAACTGAATAACAGGTCTATCAGTAATCCTTCTATAGGAATAATTCTTATCCATGAATGGAAAGACCTATGTGTGCTAGTGACCAGGATAACTGTGTCAATGTCCTGTTTATATTTTTCAAAAGTAAGTGGGAAAAGGGGGAGAATCAGATAAAAAACTACCTCTAGTCATGATAATTTGCAGGAAGTTAGATTTAAAAACTGAAAGAAACCTTCGATGGCATGGTTTTGATCTGCATATTGGGTGGTAACTGGAGTTCAGGGGAGATTCCAAAGATAGTTCAGGGCTCAACATTCATCTGTTAACAATTTTGAATAAATAATATTTTTTTAATGTTCTGGTGATAAGCAAGTCTCAAAGAATATGTTAGAAATAGATTCTAAATGTAGATATATTTGAACATGTGTGCATTCACTTCAAAGTGTTTGCACACCAAGGGATTATTAAATTTCCCAATTCAGCATTATTGTGAGAATTTTCTACTAAATTCCCTCAAGGCAAAACAATAAACTCTATCAACTAAAAGCCTGATAGGCTAATAAAGCAAACCTATAAAACCAAGATATTTGAAAGACAGGCTAAATGTTTTAAAAGATTAAAGTTTCACTGCAGGACAATCTTCTCAACATAAAAGAGAGTCAGCATATTTCCATCTGGATATTTTGTAATTACTTTTGTTTGGTTTTTGTGAAATTCCTAATGTGTTGGACTTGGAAATAATTTTAAAATTATTTTGCTACGGGAGGAAGGCTAGCCCTATGGGATATTTTCTTTCAAGTTAGGCTGCTACCTCCAGTTAGCTGACCTCAGACTGAACATATTGTTTGGTTTTTATGTTTCTGCAGTTTGTGTGGTATTATAGAGCAGTTTTGGATGTCAGCTTTATACAATTGCATAAAAGAAAACCATCTGTTATTTTTTTCTCTATTTTAATCTCCTATCTAGGGCACACGAATATTGAAAAACAACTGGTGTATAGATAATATACTTGCAGAGTAGTTTTAAGCTTATTTTCCAAAAGCATATGCCCATGATATTACTTAAGGTAGAATTTGGTGACATAATTTATTTAAGAATTCATTTACAGCAGTGTTTTTTCCATGGATAGCTCCAATTGCAAATAAAATCATTAATTTTATCTAGAAGTGATTTTTTAGTAAATTGGTGCAATGTTGATGCATTTAGTATTTCCAGCAAAACAAAAAAACTTACAGTAAATTTTTGATGTTATTGTGAGCCAGTTTCGTTGGGGGACAACCTACTGAGAATCAGAACTACTTCATCTGTAAAACTATTCTTGGCATAAAATTATTTCAAAGCTCATTTTGTGCCCTGTGATGTTAATAATTTAATGTGAATGAACTTACTCACATGAGCAGTTTTTGCAAACCCCATTTAATATTTTCTGTATTATTTTACTTTTCACTAATCTATCTTTCCTATCCTTTGGCTATAGGAGGAGGAGAACATGCCCGATTGGACTAGAGAGAATGCCATGCAAGATATATATTATTCTTTTAAAATTTTCATAGATTTTGCTTAGCTCAACTTCAGCTTTTTCCTGTGGACCATGACAAGCCCTTCTATACATGTCTTAACACTGATTTGTTTAGTGCCTATTTCTTGTTACTGTGTTTCTGCTTGTCTTTTCAGCTGTTCAGTAAGTGGCACTTGTATGAACAGAGTCTGCTGAAGTTAAATTTTACCCGTCCAGCTCATCAGCAAGTCTTCTTAGGTTGAGTGCATGATTCATAGCCTTTTCTACCAAATCATCATCAAACAGGGACAGGTTGGCTAGTTTATCTTGCAACTCCTTTTTTGCTCCATCTATTTCTGCGTAGAACCCTGATGCATTCTGAGCAAAACAGGGAAGGAAGGAAAGAAGATGAAGATTGCAAAAAATCGTGTCTTATTTTGATTATTATGTTTAATTTTTCCCTATATGTTATTATAATGGTCGTTTATGTCTGTTATAGCTGTTTTCTTTTACATTTTTAAAAGAAAAAGAGGAAATATTTAATGGTGAATGGCAGTATGGAGACAAATGCAGGAAGATTAAAATCAACAAAAATTCCAGAAATCACTTAAGAAGGCATTGGAGAGAGACGCATAAAATAAAAAAGAAAGATGGTGAAATACTTACTATATGTCTTGCATGTTTGCTCCAGAATTGTGCCAATGACAAGTCTTTCAGAGTGATCTCCCCTTTCTGCCTCCTTACACAGAGAAATTCCTCATGCTATGACACCTTGGATGAGTCTAATTTGTAAATCAATCCACCTAAGTACTACCTATGTATGTATAGGCAAGGAGAAGTAGTATCCCTTCGCCATATTTATTCCTTTTATGAAATACTTGTGGAAAGACCAAATGGACCTGCATTCACCTTCTCTCCAGCACACAAACTTGCCTATGTGTTTGAAGATTATAAATGTGACAAAATATGTTTCAAAATACATGAAAAATCATGAAGTTGAGAGAGGGAAAAAGGATGAATGAATGAAATGTGAAAATACTTGTTGCTGATGAGGATGGACAATGTCTCATGTTTGCCTGGTACTTCCTTGCCTGAAGTGTGAACATCCTCCATGAGGAACCCAAAATGATAAACTGCAGCAATTAGTTTTGCACAAAACAGCAGAGAAAAACCCCAACATGCTGCTTGAACACAGGGATGGTTACAAAGCAAGTTGTCTTCCTATTCTCTCAATTTATTTTTCAAAGAAAAATTAATGACTTTTGATATATACTTTTGTGTCAAGAAGTGGGCAACTGTGACCAAAATGAAATGAATTCTTGTTACTTTTTTTATTATTTTTATTTTTTTTTAAATTGTTTTACAGTTTTAAAATAAGTAATGAAGAAAGTAAGCAGCTTTGGTAAATATTTTAGTTAGCAAATTCCCACTTTAATTTACCTCATCTTTTTGTAGAAAAGCCAAACCCCTAAAATTTTTTAAATTTCCTTCAACACTATGTCTGATTAAAAACACTGGATAGCAGTCTACAGTTTCAGGAAAGGATTTCTATACAACAATCTGGTTATGTGTATTTGACAGAGTGCCTGATTTTAATGCTGAAATGTGGGATTTTTAGTGTTCTTCCATATTCACTCATAGGCACTAGGAAAGGAATTTAGCATATTTTACCAGAACATCTTTTGGGAGCTGCTTGTAATGAATTA
>PYHW01009182.1:857215-877941 GCA_013186435.1 Turdus rufiventris | reverse complement strand
CCGGACTATAAGGCGCACTTCCGGGTTTGGGGAAAAATTTTAGTCAAAAGGGTGCGCCTTATAGTCGTGAAATTACTGTAATTGAGAACTCTATAGCACAATCTTATCATTAAGCTTTGCCTACAGTAAGGTGTCTTTAAAATAGAATTTTTTTAGGCAGTAAATCGTAATTACTGAGTTTTTAATCCAAGAAAACCATCTGCTTTTTCAGGGAATGTTAATGAGTATTTCACCGAAGCAGTATAAAGAAGGAGAGTTTTCCCAGTAGTGATCTAAACACATGACTTCAAAAAATCAGGGTGTTATCATTTAGACAAACCACTAAGGCACCTACCTTTATTATTTCACTTAACTCAGAGTTAACCTTTTGTGGTCCTTCCAAAATAGTTGTGGCACTGAGCAGAGTGCTGTTCACTTCATCCATTTGCACTTTTATCTTCTCATGTTGTTTCTAAAAAGAAAGAACAAAACCCTAAATTATAACCTATACCATTTGTGCTTTGATAAAATACAACGTTACCATATTTGTTAAATGTGCTTAATTCAAAAAGGTAGTGGTGAACTAAACAGATTTTAGGCACATCTGAAGTCTGATTTTCCTAGACATCTCTAATTGCTACATATTATGATGTAATTTATTTTTCTTTTGTGAAAAAATGTTAGATGATTGACAAAAAAGTGTTAATTTCATTTTATATTACAGCATAAGAAACTATTGGAATGAAGCACTAGTCAGTGCACAGCAGAGACAAATTAAACATGGATTTTTCCATAGCCATCTGGAAGCTATTTTTTTCTACAGGCTTTTTAAAAACATTTACAGTACAGAGGTCTCCTTTCCTTGTCAGTACTAAAGCCAATGTGAACAATCTCTTTTGTACAGCATCTGCCTCCATTGTGAGGAATAATAGAGATCCAAATGGTTAAAACCAGTGAACAAACACAACTACACACTCCAGGCTTTGCTTCATAACTGTGAGACAAGCTGCAGCTTGGCACTGTAATTATGAAACAATGGAACAACAGAAGAGGCTTTGTACTTAAGGATCTCCAGCTCTTGTGAAAGGATTCACCAGAGGAGCACTCCTGATTTCTCTATTAAATTCTTAGACCTTCCCTATCATCATGAACTTCTAGCACTGCAGATTTCAACAACTCAAAACTCAGCTACTGATGCCACAGGGGTTAGCCCGAATTTGCAAGATCATTCTTCAGATCGCAATAGTCCTTGCTAAGGCCTTCTCCTCCAGAATCCAAACAATTTCAGCCATTAAAATGAAAAGTTTGCTTCAAATGCCCCCAAATTGTTAACTTTGTAATTTTTTCCTTCCTGAAAAAATAAATGAGAAGTTTTAGGTGGGATATTCTGGTTTTGCATTCCTTAAAAGAAATTTATGGAAACAGGGAAAGAATCACAGAACTGCTCTGAAGAGAAAAAGAAATATTTTCTTTTGTTTGGCTGATGGGTTGGGTACTTTCCTGGGGTATGAGATATTAACATTATTTTCTCATCATCCATGCAGGTTTGAACCTGCAAAGGTGCCTCACTTACGGGCTCCAGGGGTCTGGTCACCTCTGAGCTCTCCTCCAGAGTGGTTACTTTGTTCAAAACCCTGAAACTGTTCATTTGGAAAGGACAGGGAAAAAGTGTTGTAACCTTATAGCAAGTTCACCTTGGTAGGAAACCAATTTCAAAGTACCTATTGAGGAGCAGTTAAAGAATGGATTTTGTGCTTGAAGATTCAAGGACAACTGTCTACTCCTCCTGAAAAAGTGGGGATGCATTTTGTTTAAAGTGGTTCAGAGGAAGTTTGGATCAGACAGTAAGAATGCACTCAGACCAGGGCACAAATGCAGTGCAGAGTCTTTATAAGTAATGGTTTTCTTAGAATGGAATTAGTTTTGTGAACATGAGGCCCTCCCACATTATAAATCAGGACATAATTGGATGAAATAATCCCACCACAATATTTATAGCAGCTGTGCCACATGAAATTTCAAGCTCCTTGGGTTTTACTGTAACACGCCTTTCTAATCTAGGCATAAGTATCCATCTCTTCCTTGGTCTGATGAGGCATAACATGCCAAAACTTCTCATTTATTGGCACTTCACAAATAGGTAACAGTACCTTGCACTTCCACAAGTTGTTTCTTAAAATTGAATGGTCAAACTCATTCTGCTGTGTGGCCCAAGAGATAATTTTTTGGTGTGATGATTCCTGAATCTAAATTGTGTGCAATCTGCTGTTTTAAGCAGTGGCAGAGATGGAGTGTTCACAGCCAACGCTCATGATAAATGTAGTGCACAGTACCTCCTGCCTTTGGAGCCTGGCTGTGTTTTCCCTGTTTGTATCCTCTGTTTGTGTGACATAGTCAAGCGCCTCGCCTAACGCCTCCTCCAGGTCTGACAGCTTCACATCCTGCTCGCCGAGCTGCTCCAGCACATCCATCACCAGGGACCTGGTGTCATTGTACTTCTCGTGAAATGCTTCAATTTGCTGTAGCACTGGGACAAAAATAAGAGGCCAATAAATCCAAAGCTTGGATTTCTGACAAAACTTACCTATACAGCAATTTCTGTTGCTGTTCTCAGGTGGCAGTAAAACACATTTTGTAAAGCTCACTTGAGGGATCGTATAACTAGATTCTAATTTTCCCTCCTCTTTTTAGAATGAAAGATGCCTCTCATTTAACTATTTCATTTCAATCCTATTAATTCCTCCTCTGAAATATATTTTATTAAGAGGAACTAGGTCTGTCTTTCCCTGCTTTTCTTCTGTTTTTCATTGTCAAACCTAGGCAGCCTGTTCTGGAGAAAACAGTCCTTATGCCTCATGTTCTGACTCATGTTCAGTACGCTGTGAGAATTAGGCTGCCATTCTTTCCCATGCCAGCAGCTTTTCTCTCTCTGCTGCTTTCTCTGTTCCCATAGCAGAGCTGGCAGGAGGGAAGACATTCACATGAGCAATTCCAGCCCTGCCATGAACCTTCCTGAGCAGTTATTGTTGAGGTGCTACAGTGCACAGGCACACACAGACCTTTTCCTCCCCGTTCTGCTGTGAGGAGCATCAAGCACCAGCAGGGACTTGGGGCAGGAATTTGGGAACAGCAGCATCTCCAGCACACCAGCTGGTGCTTGCCAAATGCCTGCTGCCCTCCCCAGGGGCTCTGCAGTACACCCAGAGCTGCCCAATATCTGCCAGCTAAACACCAGCACGTGGCTGAAAGGAAAACTCACATTCCTCTGCTGCATTTTGCTCCTCATCTGCAAGCTGCCTCTGATTAGTGAAAGGCTTACGACGTTTGATCTCCTTCAGCATCTCCACAGCCGTGCTCCGCTTCTGGGAAATTTCTTCAGGGCTCAGCTCTTGTTGAATTGCATAGTATTTTGACTTGCTGCTGATTTCTATGGGGAAAAGGGAACAGATGGTCGATTAGTATGACTACAGAGAAGTAAATATCGTGGACTACTTTTACTTTTGTGAATTGTACTGATGGCAAAAGAAAGTTTCAATTATCTTCAACTCCACAGTAGATAATTATTATGTTTAATCCGGTCTAAAAATTAAACCTGCAAATAAACCTGCCATATGTGGAGATCTCATCAGAAGAGGATGGGATTAAGCAGATGTAGGTTGTGTGCATTATTTGGTTTGACATTTCTTATAGACTGGGATAATAATTTTATTTTGGGTTCTGTGGCGTGAAGCAGGCTGGGACCTTCATCTTGGATCATGGTTTTTAAGTGCTGCTGTTTATAAAATAATAGCAATGCTAAGGAGACAGAAATAACCTCATTTTCCATCTGTAGAAGTTTGAGGCACCTAAGGAGGTAACATATGGCTTCTGGCCTCATACTGCCTAGCTGGTTTGGAGATAGATACTAATTCAAGGTTTTGGTCTCAGTTCAAAAAACTTTGTTATCCCTGCAGCTGAAATTTTGTTTGCCCATTCCCAGTGTAATAATTACAAAGTTTACTCACTTCTCACTCCCTGGCCTTGAATACCAATCAGCTCTTCTTTTATGCCCTGCAATGTGTGTGCCTTTAGCTAGTGCTTGTCACTAGCATTGTGGATAACCAAAGCTGGCAAAACCAGCACTATTCTTCTGGAAGATTTTTATAAAAAGTAGGTGTTTAATTGTAGCACCACTGGTTCTTTGGCAGAGTGTACGCCTGTTCTTGCTGAGCCCTAAGCTCATTAGTAAAGCTTTAAAGGCTCATACTGAGCAGTAACTGATGACCAACAGGGTTCCATGGATTCCTCTTTCCTTTCTTTTTCCTCTTTCCATCACCCTTGTACACAAGTGTGTGTGCACAGGGGTGATGCCCCTGTAGAAGAACAGTTTTGAGCATGGTTGAAATGATTTTCACCTACTTGTTTCCAACTGTTTTCATTTTATTCACAGCCATGGACATTGTTTCTTCTCTAACACCTTAACAAGATTTTGCTATTGGTGTGCCAAATTAGATACATATCAGCCTTATGTGGTTCCTGTCCTGCTCCAAACCAATTAATGATACAAAGGGATGATCCACAGACATCAACCATGATAGTTAGTGATGTACATTGGGGCTCACGCTGACATTTTTACTCAATAATTGTAGAAATAAAATGTAAAAAATGGCCTGACAATCAATGTTTTTTTAGCATCAGCGGTGTAAAAGGACAGTGCAAATATAACATACTATATAGTCTTAGGCTGCCTCTTTTGTGTGATGGGATATATTAACCATATTTCCTGAGAGAAAACAATGGAGCACCCGTGGAGGTAAGGATAACCAAGGATAACCCCTCTTCCTTACACAAGTTGCCAGATGGTTTGTAATGACTGCCAAGACAGAATTCCTCAGGTCTGTTAATCAGATATTTCCATTAGAAAATGGCTGTTTAACCTCAACTACCAGTCAGCATTTCTATTCTGGTGCTATAGACAGCTTTTGCATACTGCTGGCTTTGCTGAAGACGGGGGGAAACCAGTGTGTTCTGCAGCAGGATGGAGGCTTTCATGTAATGGATGTACAGGGGACAGGGGTGTTTTTGAGTACTTTGATTTGGGGCTTCATTGCTTTCTGCAGGTACTGAAGAAGAGGCTGAAATTGATTTAATTTCATTTTTATATTTCAGGATAATAATGGTATGTCATAGATATTCCAGACGATGATTATCTCTGACTAGGAAATCTTTTTTAAGTGCAGTTGTGCTTGAGAAGATGTTCACCGTTGCCATAAATTACATACTGTCCTACATATCAAAAGATTTTCCTTTGATATATAGGACAGTAAAAATTCTTGATGATCCATTATTACATGAAGATTCCATTAATACATTCTTGACACTGAGATGAACCAGAAGTGAATCTATTTACCTTCGATGTTATCTCTGATGTTATTCAGCTGCTGCACAAGCTGAGAAGCACGGTTGTTGATCTCCGTAGTTTCCTTCTGTACCAGTCGGCCTTTGCTGGATGCTTCAGTTCCCTATGAATAAACCATGAGAGTTAAACATTAGATTTCTTTACAGATGTGAGGATGAGCACTATAAACACACATTTTGCTTTCTCCTGGTGAGCAGGTATAAGTCCTTTATAAAGAAGTCCATATAAAGTTTCTAAAGGTGTTCAAAGTGAAGACCTATCTTGTCAGTGTTTTCAGAATTGCAGAGTGGGAGATTAAAACCTATCCCATATTTATCCATCATTTGTTACAAAGAAATGTTCATAAATTATGTACAGTTGTAAAACTATCTGCTGAGTCTCCTAGGCATTCAGCGGGGCTGGCTCATTTTGCTAGGTATGGCATCTCCTGAGTAAACAAATAGAATGAAGGAAAAGGTGCCAAGATCCCAGCTCTTTTTAGATCTGTGTCTCCCTCAAGTGAGGTCCCCAGCTCTGCAAATTGTTAAAAATAAGAAAAAGTCCAAGGATTGAAAATACTCTGAAAAGCACAGACACGGTCCTGTACTGCATTGTGTTGGGGGCTGCAGTCTGCATTGTGTTGGAGGCTGCACTCTGCATTGTGTTCCTTTGCTTGGGGTTTGTGGAGGCCACAGGTGGCATTTGAAGGCAGGGTCAAGGTGGGCAGCACCAGTGAAAGGGATGGGCATAATAATAAAACAAATTGTAAGGGTTACGAGACTGATAAAACAAGGGTGAGGCTTAGTAGAAATGTTTCTGTTTCCCATCTTCCAAATATTCAGGATCAAGTTAAGTGCTGTTTTATTCAAAACTCATCCCATGCAGACTTTGGGAGTCACAGATAGTTACAGGAATTATATTTAGTAGGAAGATTTGCCTTCAGTTGGTCCATTCACCCTGCCTTTGTGGTTTAGATCAGAATTTGCAGCAACCCCTGAGATGTGGGGATATGCACATAAAATGCTCTGAATAGAAAATGCTGCATGTCTCTGCAAAAGCCACTCAAGGCCCTAGCACCCATTTTCCATAAATGTACCCTGAAATAGCAAAGAGCTCAGTATATTCAGTTACTATTGCAGTCTTTCACTGTCAGAGTCTGGGGTCATTTTCCCTGCCTTACAAGCAACCACAAGTGTTGATGTGGAACTAGCATTACAAGTAACCAGCATGAGAAGACCAGAGGAAATGCTGAATTTATTTGTTCAGGTACAGTAAAATTGAGGAATGAGGAAAGAAATCCCCAGATAGTACTGCAAATGAAATGTTATTATCCAAACTCACTAAATATTCATAGGAAACCTAATGCCTTAATCAGTCTGCCCACCAGCTACAGAGAGGGACACTGAGGAGTGTGAGTTCTGACAGACATTCACAGGTACAGAGCTATGAGTGTGAGTTGATTTAACACAGACATAGTCTGCATAAATCTTACATGCGCTTTCTGCTAAGTAAGTGTTGATTAAAACCACACACACCTAAATTTTCTCTTCTGCTTTCCTATTTTTCCCCCTTTTCTTTCCTTTTTTTTGTTGCTTTTTTGCCCCCTACTTGCTCCTATATTTGAGTTTTAGTTTAAGGTATAATTTTACTTTGTCTTGCGAAGGAATTGTTAAAGTGAATATAAGGTCTGGCACTTTGCAATAAGCATGAAATATAATCTAGTTCTATGGCAACTGTGGCTAATTTTGATAATAGCATATAGTGATATATTTTACTAATATATGTATATTGTAGCATCAGAAAGATGATTACTATTAACTTTTTAGAATATAGGATAAACAATTTTGAACCTTATTTCTTCTCTTAACATATATCATAGCTGTATTCTTCCAGGATGCAATGAAAGTGATGTGGGAGATGAGAGCTGATAACCTCCATTTTATAGCCTGGCAGTTGGATGTGGATGCAACATTTATGATTATAATTGCATTAAAAATATCTTGAGTGCCGATCAAGCTCCCATCTCAGTGGATACACGAAAAACCTTTTAAACTGGCAGTTTTGAAATATATTTTGAAATGTCTAATCAGGATTAATTTAATTGTAAGAGAGCATACATGTAAAATAGATATAGTACAAATGCTCCCAAAGTCAATCTGCATTAGTTTAGTGTTTGTTACTTCACTTAATTGGAAATCAAAATGGGAATGAGAAAGGCAATGTGTTTATTCCGGATCAAACATGTTGTGTAGGGGGTAGGTGGGAACTCAGATCCTGAGGGGAAGATTTTTGTGACTGGTTACAAACCTCCAACCACAGTCAACACACTTCTTACCTCCTTGCTTTTCTGTGAAGAAGACTGGATAATTCATTTATGCTTTTAATTCAGATTTAAAGTAGAAAATTATAAAATAGAAATAGAAACAGAAATAGAAATAGAAATAGAAATAGAAATAGAAATAGAAATAGAAAATTCTTCTAGCTGTCAGGGCACACCCCCTCTTGTTTGGTGAACCTTAAGTGTCAGACTAGATGTTGAGAAATGCTTTTTTATGAAGAGGGGTCAAACACTAGGACAGGTTTGGAACATCCAGAGATGGTTGATGCCCCATGTCTGTCAGGATTTAAGAGGCATTTTGCACAATGCCCTTAATAAAACACTTTAACTTTTGCTGTATTGCTCAGACAGTTGGACCAGATGATCATTTTAGTTTCCTTCCAACTGGGACTATTCTATACTTACCTCTTATGCCAACGGGTGAATATGACAAAGTGCAAACCTTCAGAACTTTGGCAGAAGGCTGTAAACAAACCTGTTCATCAAGTGTTTCTGCTTCTCTGAGGAGATCATTCATTTCATCGGCAGTATCATCAACCTGGATGGTCCAAAGCACAGCATGATTCTTTTTTTTGGACATTGCCTCCTGTGTGTGAGAAAAAAAAAAAGAATCAGCGCATCTGAAAACAACCTCCTTCTCTAGTGAGGGCAGGGATTGAAATTGGCAGGAATGGAATGGAATGGAATGGAATGGAAATTCAAAGATTCAAACTACATGATAAACCTAAATATCATCCATATTTTTACCTGGAGATGAGTGGTAGTGGTGTTTAGGTCATTCAAACGCCTTTGAGCTGCAACACCTGTAGAAATGCTCAGTAAAGTGGATTTGCTCTCATCGATAGTCAGAACTGACAATCGGATGTCATCTGTCAAATCCCAAATACATTTATCGCAGCCTGATAAGAAAATAAGACAGCATAATTTTTTAGTGTTTGTGTCAGTTAACAGCAAATATCTTAAATTAATGTAATAGTGCTCTTGACCCATGATATTCACTCTCTTTGTCACTGATGCTTCCCAGCGGATACCCATTTTTCTTTCACATTCATCCTCCCGCTTCCAAGGTCCAACAGTACAGTTATGACATTTGCAGCTGAGCAGCACCAGATGGGACTGCTCAAAGAGGCTGACACAGGGATTCTGTAATCAGTTGGGAGAGACGAAGAGGTATTTCCTGGATATTCCCTAGGCTCTACATGTTTGTGGCCTGAAGGACAACAGATGAAGGTCAAAAAAACCCAACTACATTTTGTCAGAACCTCAAACTCTGTATTTGAAATTTAGAGGTATGAGAAATAAACATGTCCAGCACATGGGCCCTTGGCCATGTACTTGGTTACAAGGGTAACTTCTAAAAACACAGTTACAATGTGCTTGGAAAGTGCTTATGCAGAACTATATCCTTGTCCTGTTGAATGATTGCTATGCCACCTTGTTTGTAGTGACACTGGTGCCAACACTAAGTGCAAGAGATTTAGGTGAATGTGAAACACAGACTCCTTCAGACACTTTTGCTTGATATTTTAGCAGGTCCAGAATGTTTTCCTTCTTGTTGCTCTTCAGGCACATGACCTCTTTTTGGGAGTTGGTTCAGGAACCCATATGTGCATTATATACAGTATAAATACACTAATGTTTAAAAAATACCCATGGTTACCAATAGCTACAACACAGTACTCCTGGAAACTGCCCAGGCTTCCTATCATTAGAGTATGGGAGATAGTGGGAAAAGAACTGACTTGTGGATATTTGCCAAGCTGTCAAAAACAGCAATTTATATTAGATGTACTGGCTTTGACTGGAGTAATTTTCTGCACAGTTAATTTCAGTGGCTAGTGCGGGACCATGTTTTGGATTTATGCTGAGCATAGGGTTGATAATGTAGAGATGTTTTTTGCTGTTCCTGGGCAGGGATTACACAGAGCCAAGATCCTTTTTGGTTTTTGTACTGCCATGCTGGTTGGTAATGAGACTAGGAGTGTGCTGGAAGCTGAGGGGATACAGCCAGGATAGGTGACCCCAGCTGACCAAAGGGATATTCCAGACAATACTCAGTAAATACAGTGAGGGGAAGAAGGAGGAAGGGGAGGACATTTGGAGTGATGGCATTTGCTTTGCCAAGGAAATATTATTCATGGTGGGCTCCTGCTCTCCTGGAGATGGCTGAAAGGGAAGCAGTGAATGAATTAATTGTTTTGATTTGTTTGCAAAAGTGTGTGTGGCTTGTGTTTGCACAAGTTTTCTGGCTTTTACCCTTCTGATTCTCTCCCTGCTCCTGCTGGAGTGAGTGACTGGCTGTGTTGTTGATGGAGTTAAACCACAACTAGAAAACCATAAATTATATGCAAGATGTTGCAGGTAATTGTGAGGAGAGTTTTTAGGGCCAGGATATTATTTTTGAGGCTGTGTATCTCAAGGTCTACAGAAGTGGCTTTGGTGATACTTCCCTACTGCTCTGCAGTTTAGACCTGAATGTGCAGTCTGTATCACAGAGCTGGAAATATGCCTGTACTCAGACAAGTGTGTGAGAACATGCTGAAGTACTCAAACAGTAGGACATTGTGTATGTTCACACACTTAAGTGCCCTGTGGGACCACCGTCAAAATCCTGAGAGTACCAAGCTCTTAAGTTAGTATTTGTAAGCTTCTAACTATAAGGGCAATATTAATTATTGGTGTTTTTATGATAAGGCTCTTACTGATGGTCGGGCAGTCTGTGTCAGTAGAAACTTCAGGACTGTCTGCGAGGCATTCTCCAGTCTGGCTGTCACACATTCTCCCTCCACAGTTACATGCTGGGGGAAAAAGAAAAGACCTGTGAAAGAAGAATCTTCGAAATCTTTCCCCTCCCAAGACCAGTGAAATTATTATATTTAGGATTGTGTGTGGATATTCAAATCATTATCAAGAACTTTGTAGGCTGATTTTCCTTCCAGTACTTGGAAAAGACGTTTCTTGCACTGGTCAAATTTGAACAAACAAAATATGAAGTTGAAAACAGAATGAGAACACTTCTGCTGAAATTACTTTTTCAAATGTTGGTCACAAGTAGAGTCAGCAAGACCAGAATTGCCCAGAAGGGCCATTGTACATCAATGACTAGAGAGGGTGACATTTAGGAGATGTATTGAGAAACTCGGGGCAACTGAAGTTAATTATTAAGTTACAAATCTCTCCAAAGCCCTGTGGAATTTATCAGCACTCTGTCAGGCTGTCACTAAAAAGGCTTCAGCTATCAGGGATTGATAGTGGACTCCAGTTAGCTCATGTTAGCTTGAACATATCAAAAAGTAAATATCTCCTACCACTTACAATGAAGAATAAATGATATTTTATATTTTTTCAAACTTGAGAAATCAACATTTTTATTGCCAGCACAAGTGGCTTTTTAAAAAGTCCAGTTTTTAATCTAACATCTCTAAATCTCTTTCAAGGTTTAATTGGCCTTTTAAAAGATATTATTTTAAAGATTAAAATATTCTTGGAACACTTTGATACAATAACAAAATCTCAAGCAGAACATAAGAACAGCAGCAATCTATCTGGAATTTATTTTGGTCTTGTGATTCATGGTTTCAGCAGAACCTCATAAACCAAAATATTTTACTGCCTTTTTATTGAAGTTAATCAATCCCATTAATTGTTATCTATTAATTGCCCTTGTATTTACATTTCCAATTGCATATTCAAAGATTTGTCAAGAAAATACGTAAAAAAACTTCAAAGACAGCATCATGCACTAATGTCAGAGTTATTTTGTGTAAGTAGACCAGTGTTAGTAGAACTAACACTGTTTTTAGTAGAGTAGAATTAATAATTTTTAACTAATGTAAGAACAGAAATTGGTTATGGGCTCTCTGATACAGTCAGCACTTTGACCTTATCCCAATCTGCGCCTCCCAGCTTTTGGACCTACGATTACATTTAATTTGTAATTTCTTTTTTTAAGAAGTGGGAGAAAAGTATTAGTTGAAAGTAGAGATTTGCCTTTACCTATATCATGGAGACTAGGCTATTGCCTGATAGCAAGAAAGTTAAAAGGTTAAAATTTCGATGAGATTTGTGCTCAAGAAAATAAAATTGTGTCTTCTTATTTAAATGAATACCTGTGAATCTGCTACACAAAATCTTAGAGCAAATTAATTCCAAAAGCAGTCTGGACCATTTTTCAACTACTGATTTAAGAGGTGCCACATATTTAGTAGAGAATTAAGACTTTCAGTGATACCATAGTTTTCTGGGGGGGAAAGCTTCTAAATGCACCTTTATTTCTGAGGGCCATTTGTGGAGAGCTTTGAAGTATGGCTAAAGCATATGGAGTTAAAAAAAATAATTTAAAAGCAGCTGAAAACTACTGTTCACAGCTACCCACTTGAAAGAAAAAAAAAAGATGATTTTAGATTGATAGACCTATTTCTTCAGTTCTCTTGCTTTTTTTTTTTAATATATCCTTTGAGATGCTCTATGGAAACCATGTATGCAGGCTGTCTTGATTCTTACAATAATTTTGTTTCTGTATTTTTAGTTTAAAAAATATATTTGACTTATTTCAGAATCAGTTCTGAGTAATAGCTCCTAATTGTTCCACAAAGGCAAAAAAAGTTTTCCCTGTGAACTACATAAATAGTTTGAATGTCATGGATGTATTGATGTATACTGCAACCTGCACAGTACTGTCAAGTACAGCACATTGTGGTGCTCAGCAGAAATGAAGATGAAATGAGAGGTGTGTAACTCTCCGGTACATAATACTGCAAAGTCAGGATTTGCTAGAGTGAACTTCAAGATTAAATTCACTTCTGAAAAGAGAAAAGCTGTAACTCTCACAACATATTCAAGCACCCAAGTATTTTTTATTTTTAGCAAAGATGAAAGACTGCAAGGAAATCTGTTCACTCAGAGAATTACCACACCGATTTGAAGTCTGTGTGAACAGCCTGTACAGAGAACTCCTGTGTACCTCCTTAAGGGTGCAAACAAAAAAAAACTTTACTGAGATGATGAAAGTTTGATTTGAGTTTTGAAACTGTATATTCAGAGGTGCCTCCAAAAATCACTCATTGCATGACCTGCTCAGACACTTGGAATGCTCTGTAACTCTCAGACTTCTGGCAAAGTTCCTCTCAGGTGCTTGAAGCTTTTGGCCATAGGCAGGGCATGATTGCTGAGGTTTGCACAGTTGAAGTGCTGGGTGTGTTCCTCCTGCCTCATCGAATTCAAGACCTACAGATTGGATCCTATCATGCCTTCCTGGACAACTGCAGTTAAGACATCTCAGGTGAAGTTTATAAACAAGATTTTCTTTTGCCACTTCAAAATCCCAGACATGCTGAATTTCATGAACATCTTGGCTACCTAAACCCAGGCAGGAAGTGAGTTTTGGGGCATGCTGTTCCCCACAGCTGATGTCTTTTTAGCTGGTTGGGATACATGGCTTTGTCTTTTGGGATCATTGTGCATGAGCACAATCTTTTCCTGTTCAGCATGAATGGAATTCAACCACGTGACTTTGCAATGTGAGTTACATCCTGGAGATAGGCACTCAAATTCTAGCTGTCACTGGAATATAAAATCAGGAAGGACCATTATGCCATCATATGTGGTCCCCTACAAGTGAAGATAACAGTGCAAAGAGCATTTGATTACCCATCATCCTCACAACCTCCATCCTGTGTGTCCCAAAACACTTTATAATAAGGAAGTAAAAAACAAAGTTCAAGTACACAGTGAGTTTCAAGAAGGATCCAGACATTGCTAAGTCCCTGAGGTCTGTAGCTTTGTACCTGGAGGCCTTGGAGTACTTCTGAGGTCCAAGTTGAGTGTGTGCTTCCACTGTCTTACCTTTGAGTCAAGCTGAGGTAGGAATAATCTGTCTCCCTCCTTTGTGTTCTGATCCTTGAGGGACCCCTGCCAAATAGTTTGGGACGGAGCCCCAAGGTCCTTGCTCTGAGCACTTGCATTTTGCTTTTAGCAGCGTCTGTTCCTAAGTGCTTTGAAAGAGGATGTAAACTTCTCTTCCAGAGCCAAAGCAAACATAAAAGATATGAGGTCAAAGCCCTGTTTAGATTGAACTTAGACTAAATTAGAGGAGACAAAACTTTGCAACCCCTCTGTGCAGGTATGTTTTGTTGAAGCACTCTGGGTAGCACTTCACCAGACCTTGAAGGAATAGTTACGTTTCATGTGAAAAAACAGTAACCAGCAGGAGTACACAGACTCATAGGAAATGCAGAATACATTACCAGTGTGGAAAATAGCAGAATGTGAGTGGGTCAGGACAAGAAGGATGATCCTGTTGCCATAAAAAATACTTTCAAGTCTACAAGCACCATCAGCCTGAGCGGTCATGGTGTGGACAAGCACAAAGGTGAGGACTTTGCCCAAAGAACTGTAAGAAAACCTTATTTAAAATGATATTCAGGAGAACACAACAGTGCCTCCATTAAACCTGCTCAGGCACTAGAGATGTTGGAGTCTGGGGTCTGAGACTTGCTTATGGGAGATGGAAAGAGATATTTCTCTGGCACATGGAATAATGCAACTGAACAGGCATCCAAATTATCCCATCACCTGCCTCCCAGAGCCACAGGTATCTGACAACTGGTTCAGGCATCGCTGATTTCTGGGAGATCATCCACAGACCACGCTGTGCTGCCTTTGCTCAGCTGTGCTGTGCCAAACTGCAGACCATACCTGTGCAGTTCTTGGCGAATCTGGCATCCCCGTAGTACCCCGGAGCGCATCGTTCGCACTTGAACCCGCTGGTGTGGTGCAGGCAGTTGCGGCACTGGCCAGTCACTTCATCACAGTCTTCAAAAATCAGATTTGGGTCTGAGTTGCCATTGCAGTCACATTTTTTACAAGTGCTTCCAATTAGCAAAGGGTTCCCATAGTAACCAGGGGCACACCTGAAAGGAAGAGCAACACTGTCAATGACGAACAGTGACATTCCTACCTGCGACACCTTTTTCTCTCTGACCTTTTCTATGTTACCAGGAATTGATCACTATCTGCAGCTTCTAATGGACAGAGAGTTAATTAGGAGCTTTACTCCTACAGGGGCTATTTTGTGCTCTAATCTCAATCTGTACTGTTATGTATTTTCCCCTTCCTGAACACCCCTGGTATCTCATGCGTACCAGTTTGCATTAATTTATTTTTCTGTGTGCGTCTTTAGTGGTGAAGTGATTTGCTCCCTATTGTTTTGAAATCTGTGACAGAATTACTTTGGCAGCAAGGCAGCTCTACAGTGTTTGCTTTGGTCTCTTTCAGCTCTTTATCTCACTAACTATATTGTGTTATATAGGAAACTGTGGTAAGAGTCTGCATTTCAGGATGCTGAAACTCAGAGGCAGTTCAGACCTTATTTCTATTATAAATGTACATAAAAAGTACTGATTAGGAAAGGTTTATAGAAATATTTCTGTGGTGAGGTATTGGGGTGGTTTCTGGTTTTTTGCAAAACAGAATAGGCTCTGAACCAGACTCCATTTTTCAGATGTGTTTGATGTTATCGTGTTGGATCAGGGTAAAAGGCTGAAAGCAGTCACCAGGAAGGGAGGATTCCTCTCTTGGTTTGCAGAGGGAGAGAGGGAGGTGGGTGCCAGGCACCCCAGCAAAGGCCTGAAATAGGTCCAAATTTCTTCTCATGTCTTGTCATGTTTGGGAAGCATTTCAGTTGAGAAATTTCTACATCTTAAAATGAGAGACATGTTGATATTATAGTGTTTTTTTCAGAGTATAGACACACCAGCAATGTGTACCATTCCTGGACGATCAGTGGCCCTAAGCAAAGAGGTAGTAATAGATTTGGTTATTTGGAAATAAAACATCTCAGTTAAAGATGTTTCTGCTGATATCAGGGAATGTGCTTAAGCCTACAAGCAAGGCAAGCTTTTGCAAAGCAACCATTGACACAAGGAGGACTAGTACTGGGGTGGGCATGGTGCACTATTGAGAGTGAATCCGTGAGCAAGGGATGCTCTGGGGGAGCTGGCTTGTGGAAAAGCATGGAGCAGTGTCTCATGGACTGGAGGGATCATCTGGAAGAACAGGGGCAATCCACACTTTTAATGGCTGAAGGAATTGTAGGATTGAATAGTTGGCTCAATGATTTAGGTAAGGAATATATACTGTAGTTCATTCTGTTTTATCACCATGTTGTTCTTGTCTCCCATCAAAGTCCTGTTTAAAATGCTGTTTTTTTCTGTCTACTGTTGGTAAACAAGGAGAGTGAACACTTCAGGCTGTTCAGATTAATTTTCCCAGATTCTTGCCGGGTAGCTAAACCAAGGTCTGTTGTCTTCTAAAATATGAATGCAGTTGAATGCAGTTCTGCCATGTCTGAACCATGAAAATGTGGGAGAGCTGATAAATGCTTCAAGATTTGATCTGTTCCTATATTTTCTGATAATTTTTAAATTTTTTTTTTAAAGAGAGTAACCTCCTCAACACTGCTTTGTTCACGTTCCAGTCCTGAATCCTCAGTAGAAACACATAAAATTTTAAGCATCTTAATATAAACCACTTGGCTGTCTCAAATACTGCTTTTGTCAGTGACAAAGACTCTTTCTGTCTCTTTGCAGCACTGCCAGGAACTTTGGTGCAGATTTTATCATTTGGGTGACCCAGATGTAAAGAATTAAAGTGTGGCTGGGAGTTCTGTGCACCCTCTGAAGAACTGTGAATGCAACACTGAGTGCAGAGTGCCATTTATGATTATGATTTGGTTGAATTATTCCCCACTCCTGTGGGAGTTAAGGTGGGCAGTTTTGGGTAAAGCTACTAGCCAGTCATGTCAGAAGTCTTGCTATGATTTTGTAAGATTTCAGTTTTTTGTTTTTCTGTGGTCAGGTATTTTCCAAATGATCATCTGTCTAATGTGGCCATCAGGTTCACAGAGGCCACTGAGTAGGGTTGGGGTCAGAGCAGCCTTTTGCTCACTGCTGCCCACATCTACCAACAACAGTGCACTGTCCCCACCAGCCCGCAATGTCTGCCCTCTCATCAGGACAAGGCCATTTCCACCACTTCTTTTCTGAAATAAACTGTTCAGTTCACTTGCTAAGAATGTAGAGGACATTTCCTCACATCCCCACAGATATATTTTCCAGGTGCTGCTTTTTTATGACCACCTGAGGCACCAGAACAAGTTGCACCAGAGAAGCTGTGGATGAACAGTTCCCTATCCCTGGAAGTGTTCAAGGTCAGGTTGGGGGGAGCTCTGAACAACCTGATCTAGTGGAAGGCATCCCTGCCCATGGCAGGGTGTTAGAAACAGATTACCTTTAAAGTCCCTGCACTCTTCTATGACTCACATTTATTAGCCATAACTTCTCATCTGGAGCAGCCGTTTAAAGCAAAATGAAACTTTCAGAGCTGAAAATAAATGTGTTACCTTCACTCTTCCCTTCCCTTTGCCACTCAGTACATCTCATAAAAGAAAACTCATAGTGTTGAGGCATTTAACCTCTTTTGAATTGTGGGTGGAATGTGAGAAGAGCAGAGGCCACTGACTGGAAACATACTGCTCCATCTCTGCACTTTATGGCCTGAAAAAGTCAAGAGGCCTGAAGTAAATGTCTTTTCCTAGATCGTATCAACAAATGACCCTTCTTTTGCTCAAAAAGAATATTTTCTCTCCCGTAATAAACCTGCAAAGTTGTTTTTGTTTAATTTTTCAGCCATAGTTTCTTCCTGTAATTATCAGTGAGTAAAAAATTAACTTCCTCTTCTCTGGCAATGCCAGAAGAACATTTTTCATCTATTTGCTTTGGACAGTAAAATGGAATTTGTTCAGTTGTTCTTTTTAACATTTGTGCATTGACAGAACTGCGTGTCATCCGTTGATGTCTTAATGCTGAAGTCCAGGAGAAAAAGGATTAATTCCTAAATTTCAATTTGAGAAGCTGGTTTTCTCAGTTCCTAGCAAGGACCTCTGTGAATTCACATTCCCTTTTTCTGGCAATGCTCAGCAGCAGCAGTGTGCGCCAGGTAGGGACTTGCTCTTTAGCAAGTGGGCAGGTGCAAGCAATGCA
This sequence comes from Turdus rufiventris, assembly GCA_013186435.1. Taxonomy (NCBI): domain Eukaryota; kingdom Metazoa; phylum Chordata; class Aves; order Passeriformes; family Turdidae; genus Turdus; species Turdus rufiventris. Next base: position 860,207 of record PYHW01009182.1, on the reverse strand, counting down.
TCATCCAGCTCTGAAACACTTTTCGACATTTCTGATACAAATGGGAGTAGGAGTAGGAGCCTACCAGAAGGCAAGTCCTGTTTGCGACTGCTTGCACCTTACCCCAGCAATTAGCCAAGGTCTTAACGTGGTGACCAGGACAGGCTGACCTCTTTCTGTAGCTTTTTCTACACGGCCCTGCCTTCCTGGAGACAGATGCACGGTGTCAGGCTGGGTAGTGGCCATTAGAAAACAAAGCTATTTTCTGCTGTTTCTATGCTACTGCGACCCATTTCATAGGATTTGTATTGCTTGTAGTCTGGGTTGACATTTTAATAACCATTAAGAAACCTCAATGACCTTTTAATTGTTTGCATTATCCTTTGTGTATAAACCTGACATTTTGAAAGAACAAAAGAATACAGCCGTGGGCCTGTAAACAAGGGTGGGTTTTTTATTTTTGTGCCATCTGCTTTCACTGCTGCTGTCATCATTTTAGTGATGCGGAGGTAATGGGCTGATTTTTTTGCATCATCTGTAAGGAGAAAAGCCTTTACTCATTGCTCATCTTACCTTTTTCATTTTGATTTGTCTTTGCATCTTAAGCATCCCTTTACTCCCTTCTCTGACAGTTACATTAAGTACCAGGCTTGCCCATTATTGACAGTTGACTAAAGACTTAAATGCTTCTGGGGCTTCAAGGCAAAACAAAAGGAGATGTTCAGGAAGCCATTGTCAGCCATCCTATATCCCTAAGTCTTTGTGTTAGAGCTGTTTTAATTTATTCGCTGCTCAGGGACAATTTCTGAATTATAATCAGGCCCCTGACATTCATTTAATCATCATCCATGTGTGTTCATAACAAGTAAGAGAGCCTCTTACAGCACATGAAGTTGTATTTCTGCGATATAGTTCAATTTATATGTGCCCTTTTTTATTTAGGGACTATTTACTGGAAATTATTTGTGGACATAAGGGAAAGTTCCAAAGCAACACTGACCTATAATTGTTAGCTTGACTTCACTAAATTATGCCTGTGAAATGCATTTAAAATGTAACTGAAAAAAGCTGCATCAGCTTTAAGAATTTGACTTGACAGTGGATTTTCTCCTTTTACAAAAGCAAAGTTATTTGGTAGAAACCTGCTATATATTTTAGAGCGGTAAATTGCAAGAGGCATCATTGTGGTGAATATTTTTCACCTCAGCTGCCATTTCTGATTTGTAACTTGTATTTCTAAATTGCACATAGTGCACATAGTGCAGGATCAAATATGCTGACACTTCTCCACAGCAAATTTTTGTGCTTTTTATTAGGAACTCAATGGGATCATTTAACAGACACAATTCTACCCGATGAAAACATGCACGTAAGACTTCTCCCCAGTATGGGAACATTCCCTGAAAAAATTCTGGACTTCTGTATTGCTGATCAGCAAGTGATCCTATGAGTGTCTTACCTTTCACAGTTGGGTCCTGCATAGTTTTCCTTGCAGACACAACGCACACTTCCACTTTTTCTGTAACAGGAGACTGCAAAGCTGGAATTTCATTAACATGAATAGTTAGAATACCAGGCAATGACAAACACTTGGGAATGTTTCTTTGTTATAGTATGGAAGTGTGAACTCTGGCTCTTGGTTGTTCAATTCTGAATGGGTGTTAAGTTCTTTACATAATTAATATTATAACCCTTGTTTAGACTTTAAATTAGTTTAGGAAGCACTAACTAGTGTATAGAACTATGGAGCTATATAAATACGGATACACATGTGTGAAAGTCATTGTCTTGCAGTGCAGATCATACCCATCTGCAGGTTTTGATACACAGGCTTTAGATAAAGAACTTAAGAGCCTTGACATACAATGTGTGTGTCATGTGAACCTAATTGCTTCCTTCTATTATCCCAAGGAGTAAAATATTGTTTGTAGAAGACACTGCAGTGAGCACTTCAAGAACTGAGACTTTGGAATGGATTTGGCAGTTTCCTATGCCAATCCTCCAGTTTTTCTCAAATTCCAATCTGGAAGCTGCTAGTGGTGAAAACTGACCTCAGTAATGTTGCCCTGATTCAGAATAACTGGGTTTACAGAAACTGAGGCTTCCAAGTAAGCTGGAAAGAGTCTGCGGGCTCTTCTGAGACCAACATGCTGAGTAGTGATACTGGCTGCAGTAATGGGCTGTAATTTCCACTGTTGTGATTCTAAAACATGGATTCATTTTCTTATGTTTTCAGGATTTAACAAATGTTTAAAAAAATATGAGACCCAAGAAACAGCAGTAGCCAGATGTGGAAAGTGCAAATTTTATATGCATTTCAAACACGGTGATGGACATGGTTTAAATACATTTACAGGGAAAAAAGAGATTCAGTCCTAAGATGTTTCTAGTTAGTTTGCAACACGTGTGACTAAATTCCTGCCAGCACTAGAATGCAGAGTAGTGAGTGGCAGCAGTTTCCAGCTGCAGGCCCATGGTTGCTGAAACACAGCCCCTCAGTCATGGGCAGCTGTGGCTGGGTTGCATACATTTCACACAGGACAAAAGACTCAGAGCAATGGGAAAGTGCCTGATCCATGCACTACTTGTTCCAGGAACAAACAGCATTGAAAGGTGACGAGAATTCCCGCATAATTTCAGTTCCTGACAGCATTTCTCAACTGGTTGGACAACCAGAGACAAAAAATCTGTCTGGATCTCTGCTGTCTCAAAACATTTGATATAACCAGAGAGAACATAAAATGAGATTCTTCTCACAGAATTTACAAATTAACTGCTGTGTGGCTTTTGCAAGAACATGTTGAGAAAGTCATAATAGTTTGGCAGGCTTCCTCTTCTTTAACAAAGTCTAATTCCTTCACGTAGTTGCAAAAACCACATTGTGGGTCTGTTATGAAGTAAGACTGAAATCTTCCTCAAGTTTAATACTTTTGGTGAACTTGTAGGGGGAAAAAAGGCTTTATAATTCCCTTGGGTTTGAAAAGAAGTAACATCTGCTGGGCTGTGGAGCAAC
>PYHW01009182.1:839791-853946 GCA_013186435.1 Turdus rufiventris | reverse complement strand
TGATTCTTTCCTCTTCTAAGCTAATTCCACAGATAGTGGAAACTGAAGACTTACAGATGTGATTTCCATCCCTGGGAAGATGACAGTGTCTATAAAGTGTCTGTAATAAAGAAGAAGACCTCTGATGAATAATCAACAACTGATTCAGAAGTCCTGCTTCACTATCTGCTGCATAATGGTGCAAATAAGCAAGGATACGAAGGGGAACCAGAGGATGTAAACTATCTAGATTTCCACAAAAAACAACTAAGTACTTGGAAAAAGTTTCTTTTGCAAACTGAAAGCTGATAATGGGTCGGAAATCAAGGGTAGGATATAACAGTAATTTTTCAGAGTGTGAAGAGTCACTATTCAAATCACTGAAGCCTAGGTGCTGATATGAGTTTTGTTCAGTATTCACCAGTGTCTCACAGAGACACAAAATGTCGTGCTGCTCAGCTGGGACAGAAAGGCAGGAGGGAGTGTTTGGGTTATGTATAATTCAAAAGTTTGTAAATAAGCTGAATGAAGTACAAGAGTTGACCCAAATTCTCCAATACAAGATCTGAGGGGCACTGACTTGAAAAGGTACTTCCCTTAACAGAACATGGATTTCTGCTACTTGTTGCCAGGAGGCAAAAGTACTTGCAGAGACAAAAAGGGATTCCTTAGATGATTAATGGGCAAAAGGTTTATAAATGGATATTCCAAGGACTCAGAAGGTGTGTGACATACTCTAATACAGCAGCTGTGGCTGATAGTGGAGTACAAAGCAGAGATTTCAGAAATGGGCCAGCCTAGGTTCTCGCCTAGCCTAGACCTCTCACTGCCTCTGTTGGAGATCATACCTGGGCTGCAGAGATATTCAGTCAGGTCCTGCATGTGACCTCTTGTGCTGTCTGGCCCAGGAGTTAGGAACTGACAGGAAAGGTCTGTGGAATTTCAGGAGTGCTCCAAATGGACAGGAGCTCCCTAGCCTGGGACAAGGGGCACCTTGGTGTCTGTTGCTGGAAGGCCTTCAATAGTGCTGGGGTGGGATGGGTGAGCTCAGCTAACCTACTGCTCACCTGCAGCAGCCCCTGCGGATTTGAAACTCACTTTCATCTCCAAACATGGTGTGTTCTTTGAAGGAAAGAGTATGAGAAGAGAGGAATGTGATTAGGGAAGACATTTAATGAAAATAAATAGTCATGCTTCAATTGCACAGGCATTCCTAAATTAGTTTTGTATCCAAGTGCTGTGACTTTGATTTAGTGGCAGAATTTTGTCTTGGCAACATTGATGTTTTTGGTTTTGCTTGTGAAAACACATCTGATTTTTTTTTAAAAAAACCCAGTATTTCTTGCTTGAATTCCATAAAGGATCCCCAACTAGGACTCATTATTTATAGGCTCAGATCCTTTTTGATTCTAGAAGACTTTGCTAGTCTTGCTTGCTGCATACTTTACAGTCACAGAGAACGCATTGCCCAGAAATTATATCTTGTATAAGGCTGTCATTTAGCCAGAGACACTACAGCAAGTAGAATGTGATGAGAAAAAGGAGAAAAAGTCAATTTTTATTCCATGGATCTTTAAATAGATTATCCATTAGTAGTTTTAGAACTAAAGATGGTTTTCCTTAGTCATATTTGCTGCAAGGAATAAAATATTTAGTATATAGAAAATAAGAAGGTTATTTTAATTAATAGCCTCTAAAATGAAAGAATACTGGAAGGAAGTTTGAATAGAAGGAAGGGGAGGAGGAGGAAAGAAGCGCACTAATAACAGGGCATGCGGTGAGAGCAAGAAGGCTAATGGAGGGCTAATACAGTTTTAAAAATATTTTGCATTTATCATTACCCAATGAAAAAATTATGTTAATGTACTACCAGAGAGACAGGAGAGAGTGGGCACTGAGCACTTGAGGTGCTTGAGCTATCCTGTGTCTGAAGCACTGGCAGAGGCCTCAGGTATGCTTGGTTATAACCTTTACTCTGTTTCATCAATTCACTTCATCTTGTTTGGCCTCAGCTCTCCAAACAACACATGGGTATTAACAGAGTAAATCTGCTACTGGTTTCCAAACCTCAAATACAATTGCAATGAACAGAGCTGGGCAGCAAATGTTACTCCTCAATTCTGCACTTTTTCATTTAAACTTAACGGAAGTGAAAAAGGGCTCTCTTACCTCAGATACCCCATTACCTGAGTGCACTTTTGCAGTTTTTCTCCGGTTAGTGATTATGTAAAAACGACTTGATCTTATTTAGCAAGACACAACCTCTGTGAGCCATATTTTTACATGATAGAAAAGGTTTCCTTATATTTTATGTTCCATTATTTTGCATCTCCAACTAAACTGCTGAGTGCATTAAGCCCAAGAGACCTGTCTGAAGGCAGGGAGAACACCCTCCAGCTCATGGGTGATTCTCAGCATTGGGTGACACTCTCATGGGAGTTTGAGCAAAGTATTTCTCTTCTCTGTGGATCATTTTGAGTGGGTGACCATTATCACCCCGGCTTCTAAAGCCTTCTGTATGAGTCTACTGCATGTAATCATTCCTCCGTCAGTACACCAGCAGCTTGTCTGATGACAGAATGGCTGGATTGTATTTGCCTTTGTAAGAAAACATCCTAGCTGGTCCTACTACTCTTCTCTGGCACTCTCAGAGTGCCAAAAATCAGTGTGAGCATTTTAACCTGGCTCTTACTGTAACTATTTGTGCACACATGAAAAGAACATGAAATGGTGCTATGAGTGGGTCTGTGGTGTTACTGAGCTGCTAGACCCATTTGAGTGGAAATTAAAGCTGGAACTACTGTTCTGAGAGCACAGAGCACTTCATGTGATGTAGTTCTTCTCAGTAGATACCTTTGTGCAGAAATAATAATGAAAAGTTTGTTGATTCTCTTCAGGCAATAGTACTAGGACAAGTTTCCCAGCATATGACAAGCAAGTTTGTGTAAATTAATATAACTGATAAAAACAAGACATTGATCTGCCCCAACTTCGTTTAGGAACCTGAACTTGCAAGGAAAAAGTTGATTCTGATGGTCTGCAAAGGCACCAGCTTCATTAAATCTGCCACTTATGCAGTTTTAGGGAAATTATTTAATCTGAGGGATCATAAAGTACAATTTAGGCAGTCTGAACCTCCTCCATAGGAAATAGGTAGCAGATTGGTTTTCTGTGTACGTTTTCTGTGAAGTTGAAGAAAGACAGGACCTTCCACAGAGTAGTGTAGAGCACCTGTTAGACATCTAATGCTGGATGGCATGGAGACACTCCAAGGGCAATCAAAAGTTAATACTCAGCCCTTCCTCTTATGAAGTTAGTACAACAACACCCTCCGCCCCCACAAACCACAAATAAAAAACCCTAAAATAACAGCGTCTTAAATATTGTCTGTGAAATCTGGAAGGGTCTTCAAGCCTTGACAATCTCATTATTTTGGAGGTTAAAACAATTATTGTTGCAAAGTATCCAGAATTGTCAGTTTGTTTACCTTTTTTCTTGCTCATTATTTGTCCTCCTGAGAGATAGTCTTTTAACAACTATCAATGCAGAAGATTGCACAAGAATGAATAAATTACATAAGTAAAGAGATGTAGGTGTTTACACGGCCTTTACATTGGAGGTAGATTTAGACTTCTCCTCATATCTGAGGTTACAGAACTGCATGGACTGCCCATGCCAGCACACCAGAATTTGTTTCTATCCAAAAATAATAATAATTAAAAACAGAGTGTATTATAATGACGTGAAAGCCAAGAGTTGTACATGTTGTATCTTTTCCATCTACAAGGTTTAGGGTTTCAAGCTTTCTCTCTCCAGCCGTTGTGGGTGAGATGCAGCTTTAGTTTTCAGAATTCCATGTGGAAGAAGGAGATGAGGCACTTAAAGTAAACATGAAGTATTGTGCAATTTTTTACTAAAGTAAAGTCGCCTGTCTAAGTTAGGAAAAAAAAAAAGAGAGAGAGAGAGAGAGAGAGAGAGAATAGCTACAAAACTATGTGGTTTGGGTCAAAATACCACATCTATGTCAAAATTTTGATTTGTAGACCTTGTCCTGTATTGGTGAAGTGGGAGCTGATGCCTTGCCAAATGCACCTGGCCCACTAATTTCTCAACCCATCACTTGTGGCAGCTAACTGTGACAAATGTGGCTGAGCAGGTGGGAGAGCAGCAGCAGCTCCTCCTCGCAGTCCTGGCCCAATTTCCTTCATGCCTCTTACACTGGCTGTGCAGGAGTGGAAACAAAAATGCTCACACATTTTGGGTCACTGGTGCATGTTTTCAATAGTAAGCTGGGTAGGACAACAAGTACTAAGTTTAACCATAGCTAAGAGGGAGGGAAATATCTATACCTGCGAAAATGCGTCGACTAATGTTTTTGACAATTACTGCATTGCAATACTGCGTTCTGGTTAGATTTCCATACATATGTCACCAAATGCTGTATAGATATCTGCAGCCCGTCTTTACAGAAAGAAGCAGTGAGCTGTAAGCAGCAAACCTCTTCATGAAGGCAGAAGTACCTAATGAGCTGGGGAATTCTGCTAGCTCCCTACTGCTTTTTGCTCATGCTTGATGGATGGTTGTAGATCCACTGGCAATTCTCCAGACCAGCCTTGGCAACTATGTGGAACATATTATCCTCTTGGGCAGAACTGCCAAATCTGTTCCAACGTTTCCACTCAGCTGTAAACCCAAACGCTTAAACACAAATCACTTACACGACAATATGCTCTATTGTAAAAAATTCCATAAAAGGCTGGAAAGGATACCAGTGGATTTATCCTCTCCACTGTTAGGATCATTTGGTCCTTCTTGTTCCAAAATGGTTGCAACTATTTATTTATTTGTTTCCTTATGAGTATTTGGATGCCATATATAAAGACTGACCAAATATATGGAACTGAAATCATAACAAGCCACTTAGAGATTTTTAGGGAGACAACAAGAAATTTACCTTCACCTTCTGCTATAATGTTTTCTCCAGACTTACTTGGTCTGTTCTGTATTTTCATGTATCAAGGAAGATCTAATCTCCATTAATAGTGGACACATCATGTAAGACACTGATAACTCACTTTAACAAAAATTTTGCCTGGATAAACAGCTTGGTATTTTTAAAGAACTTTCAACCTTTCAATCCACATTGTTGTGTTCATTTGAAGTCATTGCCATAATATATTGCAGTCACCTCAAGCAACTTCTTTAGACTGTGCAATCAAATTTTAAAGTATGGTAAAGCCCTGTGAATTGTACTGCTTGCACAATCCTATGCAAGTGTGACAGTTCATTGCTTTAGAAAAGCTGTTTCACTTTCATATGCCACTCTTTTCAGAGGTGACCATCACAGCTCCTCCAATCATGAGTCGTTTGAAGACCATTCCCATGCCTGAATTTTCAAATGTTAAACCCTCAGTGGATGTGCTCTAAAGAAATAGGTCAGCTGTAGGTTGCTGATGGGGTGCAGTTTGGGGGATGGTGAAGGAGGTAAAATTTTCCCTTCATATCTTCCTGTCCTACTAGGAACAAAACATGATGGGCTTTATGCAGGGGAAATGAACATTCCTGCGTCTGCAGATGACCACTTGGAGCTCTTGCAGTTTCAACCAGTTAACATCATATATATGCATGCTTCCAAAATCAAAAGCTAGAGCCTGAAAAGAGACTTACTTAATTTTCTTCTTGCAGCCAGGATTGAGAAAATTATGTTAAAAATCCAAAGTCCAAGATCAGCACAATGAATTGGTGTTTCTTCCCCTACTGGCCTTACATGATCACCAGATAATGTCTTTGAAATGAAACATTATTTGACATCTCTCTTGTAATAAATCATTAGTAGAGCTTAGGCTGTGCTGGCTATTCTTCTTCTAACACTTGGGTGATTTTCTATCCTAACAAAATGGACTCTGTGTCTCTTCAGTTTTAGTCACAGGATCACGTGACTAATTTCTGTGCCAGTTTTATATGGACATCTATGCAAGAGAGGCTCTGTCTGCAATAATTTCTTCTGTCTTTATTTCTTCTACCTAAGGAGGTTGTTGATTCATTGATTGTGTCATTCAATAAGCTTTTAATGACTTGTGGATTTGATTTGCACTCTATGAATAAACCGAGAGAAATTTTGAAGCAGAACCTCAAGATATATATGTCAGCAGAAATTAAACATATGAGCACTCTACCTTAAGGCATCATTTAAAAGGTTCAATTTTATTTGATTTTGAATTCAGGGCACAGGCCAATGAAAATTTCATTAATTTTTATGCTGTGAGAACTACATTTGCCAAATTGATTTGAGAGATTTGCATAATATGATGGCCTCAGAGTATCATATGGGGCTTGACCCCTTCTTTTCATCCAATTTGAAGAAGAGAATTTTTTCTTTTCCTACTGTCTTGTCCATTTATTCAGTTTTTACAGCTTAGTTATTACTTAGACTATAAAAAAAATCTACCAACTGAACACAGTTCTATTACTACATTCATGTTGTTATTACTTCCAGCATTGTTAGCAGAGTTAACTTAAAAAGTGATGGCTTTTTTTTTTTAATGTTTGGATCATTCCATTATGCTGATAAACAAGCAGATATAGAAAAGTTTAACTTTGGGGAAGATCAGTTCTTCTAACGATCCGCTGCTAAAGATGTTTTGTATCTATGGCTCAAGGTTAACGTAAAATATGCTTTATGATGGATAGTCCATAATTGATGAAACTTTGCATCTTGGATGCAAGGATATAGCAAGTTCATAATCATGGAAATAATAATGTGGGATAAATACAGATTTAATTTTTAACAGCTCATTAAAAACTGAATGCAGAAAATCTTGTCTACCTATCAGGTGTGATGGTTTCCACTGCAAGAATTATTGGAGTAGGTTGCCTAAAATTTTGAGAATAGAGAGAATGGTGAACACTCTATACTACATGGTCCTATCTCTTCACAGGGACTCCCAGCTATAGAGATATTGACTCATTTCTGCCCCAGCAGGCTTTAGCCAGATGGTACATGTCCTTTTCCAGCTCTTAGGGAAGCCTGCTTTGTCCACTGATTCTAATGCAAGTCGCATTACCAACCATCAAGTCACCTTTACCTAAATTGGAATAATTGGAATAATTTATCTAACGTGCTTCTTCCTGCTGTAATTCAAGCTACATTTTCTTTCTCTAAGCTTTTCTTCTCCCAGGCTTTCTCAGTCACGTTCTGTTGTTTACCAATTTCATTAATGTTCCAAACTTCCCCAGAAATTTCCGAATCTTCAGGGAGGTCCTGTTACTGCAGTCCCCATGGGCAGCTCTGGCTCTGTTTTACAGCGTAAAAACTTTAAACCTCCTTTTCATTCTGCACTTTTCGTCTGCCTTTCACTTTTATTTCACTTAAGCCTTTTCACTGTTTCTTTTTTATTCAGAAGTAAATGACCTGAGCTTAATGGCTTTTAAAATCCTGCAGATAAGTTATCAAAGGGCAATTTGAACTCAAACAATAAACTAGGGTTTAGCCTTTAGTTTTATTCCTTACTATCTAGCTGGTTCCAAGAGAAGAAACACCAATCAGGAATGCACATTTACTTTCAGATAATTTCTTCCTGATACCGTAAATTTTCTGTTTTTGTTTTTTTTGTTTTTCTTGAACCCTTGACTTCAGCTATATTTTTATAGAAGATAGGAAACAGGTTTTCTGTTATGTTTGTAAACTGAGGATGTAATCACTTCCTAACTCATATATTCTGCTCCAGAAGTTCTCTGGTGACCAGAGTCATTGGAAGCAGACATTTGCCAAGCTCTCTATCTTGTTCCCAAGTCTTCCATCAGAAGTTTCTCCTTGGCATTGTTGTCACTTGACACTAAGAGGACAATGATCCCATGAGCCAAAATCCTTGTGCATGTGGAAGAGAATAGCTGGGAATGCCTGGTGGTCTAAAACCACTTTTGAAACTTTAATATTAAAAACTAGGCCAATATGTGTTCTGCAAAAACCAGCCAATTCTAAGCACATTACAGCAGCCAAGCCAGAATAATTTTTCCTGTGCTGAACAGCTGCACTCTCTTCTTCACACAGAAATAAAAATGGTAGGAAATATGCCATGGAACTTGACTTCATGTATTTGTATAACTGATAACTTGATAGTGGTTGCAACAATGCAAAGTATGTGAATATTATGAGTCCATTTTATGAAGAGATAAACTGAGGGCAAAGGTTTATGACTTGTCAAAAGTAACACATGGCAGAGCAAGGGGTTCTGGGCTCTACTCCTGCTTTACAAGCCTGCAAAGAGTATACTAGTGCCTAGCTCTTGCTATGTGGTTTAAATACAGTATTAACTTCCATCTTTTTTTTAGTGTATTAGTGCCCTTATTGCCTGCTAGTAGTTAGGATTAGTTTTACTGGGCTGGTTTTTGCTCTGGAGCTACAAATGTTTGACTACTATTACTAACACACAGCTTTCTGTATGAGGTGATTCTGAGTCAGATTGAACATATGGGAAATTGTAACAGTACCTTGGAATTCCACACTCTTCCCCTGGTGTATTGTTTCAACCTTCTCATGTTGTTCCTTCACAGCAGGAGACTGCCATGCAGCTGAATTGCTATGGGTAACACATGTACATACACTCACAGGGGTCACTCACCACTGTAAATTGTTTATACTATGCACAGCACTGTATTCATAAAGGGGAGAAAGAAATGTGTTTGAATTTATACATTTTTTTTCTCCAGAGGTATACAAAACTCTTTCCATATTTCTGATGGACTAAAAATTTTCCACATGCTAACTCTCATAAATATTTCATGAGGGAAGTGTTTTGAATCTGCAGAGACAATTTAAGGAAGAATTAATTTTGGACAGGATAATTCATTAATGCATTGATCTTGGCCCTAATTATGATCCTTCTTCAACAAAAAACTCCTGTGGTACAGACACTGATTTTGTAGTATATTGAAACTGAGCATTGGTGTTGAAAGTCAGACAATCAGAGAGCAGAGTAATTCCTTACCACACAGATTCCAGATCCATCAAGGCATCTGTTTGCATTGCCATTACAGTTGCAAGGGGAGCATTTTCCTGAGCTTGTACGATAAAATCCTTCTTGGCATCCCTGCAATGAGAAAAAAAGTATTTCCTATGCATATGTAGCTGGAGACTGAGGTTTGGTGAGAGGAGAGGAAAGCAAGACTGAGCCATCAGGTCTCCCCGGAGCACACTGTACCACCCCACCATAGCAGACCACAAACGCACTGCCGAAATCGAGTCTGTTCTTTCTGTCCTGGTGCTTGGTTTTTTGCCTTTTTGACTTTTTGAGTGTTAAAGCTGTCAGCATTCCTGCCTGCATCCTGCCCCTGACGAGCCATGGGTGTGGACCTGGCAGATTCTTACTGCATGTTGTACTAGACGATGAGTTAACCAGAAATCATAATCCTTATGGATGAATAACCTATGGGAAACAGAAACATACCTAAAAAGGTCAATGCCCTTTTGAATAAATATGTGGCTTTGCCTGTTGTATATAAGTAATTTTGATAACTTAACAAAGCTTACCAAAATGAAACAGAAAGTGTAATTATCCGGATAACCTTATTTTGAATAGTAATTAAAGCAATAATATAAGGAGTCAGAAACACAAAGCTATTAAGGTGCCCCTCAAAAACTGAAAAATAATAGAAAATTAAAGAGGATAGTTTTTGTTGTGTTACATAGACATTCTTGTTATTCACTGAGAAACTTTTTCCTCACTATGCAAAGCTGGTGAGATGTACACAGGCTGACCTCAGGACTGACCTCTGTTAATTCAGGTACCCTGTGTCTCCCTGCTCACCCTGTCCAGCTTCTCTGTGTCACATGTATTACACTAGATTCATGATTTTTTGGATCTTAAAATATCTCACTCTTGTCTAAGTCTTGCAATATTGTTGCAGAGGTGATATGAAGACACTGGCATGCCATTTAGGCCTCCAAAAATTGTTTTCCACACCAGTGATTTGCCAACAGTGATGGTTCCTCTGTCACAAACAGCATCTCTGAGGTGGCTGTCAGAGCTTAAGGTATGCCAGACTTTCCTGAAATATTTTTGTGGCTCTCTGTACAGAACTTTTTGTATTCTGTGACTCCTGAGGTCACCTATCCTTGAAAAAAGTGGAAAAAGTGTAAAGTTCGAGTAACTCAGATGGGTGTGTGCCTTCTCGCATTTGTATGAGCTAAGAGGCTTCTTATTGTATTGCGCTATTCAAATCAGGACTAGTTTTCCTTTGTATCTTCCTATTCCTTATTTTCCTGGGTTGCCCTGAAATCAAGGATGAGGTACTTTTGAACATTGTGCAGAAAAATAGCTTAGCACCTGCTGCCCATAGCATGCCCAGTGTAAGCTATGGCAGAACAGCAGGTATGCAATACCAAATGCAGATCCACACAGTGATACCTCCCCTAAGCTCAGAAAGGGAACAGTAGTGCCTGCTGGGACTAGCCAGCCCTGGCACTGTGCTGTGGCCATGTCACTCCTGGGATCTGCACTGGAGTGTCTTCCTGGTGCTGTAGTTACAGCACTGGGGAGCAGGAGCCAGCAATCCCGAGTGTTAGCTTCCATTCCCAAGTGTGGGTAGGTCCTTCTTTCCAGCCAGACAAGCATCCTGCTTATATAATAATGTATCTTAGGAGACGACTAACAACAGGCTTTGAAAATGAGGTTTAGAAATGAATCATTAGTCCGATCTTATCCCAGAGAGCTCTGTGAAGTTGAGATGAACATAAATGGAAAACTCAGTTGCCTTTACCATTCTTGTGCACAGAATTTTATCTGGTTTGTTTTGGAAACACTTTCTTTGATAATAGCTCCTAGGAGGCAAAGTCTTCAGGCCACAGACTCTTCGGGACAGCAGAAATACTGTCTATTTGTACTGTTTGTTTCTTTCAGTTGTTTAGTCTTTGCACAGTGGTAGGACTGGCTCCCGCCAGACTAAAGATTGCAGCTGAAGGATTACACCACATGCTGAAGAAGGGAGACAGTTAGTTTCTAAATTGAAAACAGATTCTTGTCCCAATGTCTGCCTTTGCAATACTTCTTTCCACCCATACAGATCTAAAGCTTATTCTATTCTCTGATGCCTCAGAGCTGGTGGGTGGTCCTAGCTGTGTTCCTCTAGTGTCTGCCCAAAAGCTTTCTTGGTTCTGCAGGTCTAAGCAGAACAATTTTTTACCTATGATAGTGAATATGGACAGTGGAAATGTAGGAATGCTTGTTACGGTGTCTATGAAAATCCTTGAGCCAGCCATACAATAATCATTTATACTTCAGCTGATGGCATGCCTGCTCTGCAGCCATGAGTGAGCTTCCGTCTAGTCCACATGCCCAGAAGTAACAAGTTACTGCAGGTCAGTGCTACATCATTCGTTTGAGCATAAGGGCAAGGGCTGCACAAACTTGGCTAAGGTCCACTGAGAACCAGTTTACCTCCTGTTATTAGCAGACACACTTCTCAGCTCCTCAAGACATCTGCCTCCAGTCTGGGTCCCTCTATTTTCATTGTCACAGCCCCTCTTCAAAATGAGATGAGGGCAAGTCATCTGGGTATTTTTTTCATATCCTTTCCCCCCATGTTATTCAATTAATCACAAAAAACTTGGAAGGTCACTATTTTAAAACAGTATTTAAACCATGAGTTGCATCAATGTAAACCAGAAATGAGGTATTGACAATCAATGTTATGAGAGACAAGGGAATGAAGGGAAAATGGGATCCAGATTGTTTCCTTTGGGCTCTGAAGTTTTCTCAGGCATTCTCAATTATTCTGATATATTTTTTGTTGCTCCTTGCCCTACTAGTGATAATGGAGTGATTGGTTGGTTGTTCCAGAGCTTGAGCCAACATCGTATTTATAAAATGAAATTGTCAGAGTGTGGAGCTAATTGAGGGATTCAAATTGCTGAATGTTCTGGGAGCACAAAATTATTGCACACAAAGCAGAAACAGGACTGAAACAAAATGAAATACCTTCCCTGCAAAATTGTCATGTCGGCAATTGAGTGAGGAACATTTCTGTGCACTGTCTGTTTCTGAACGGTGAAGACAATTAGAAGGCCAAAATGTTAGGTCTGCAATAACAATTATGTCTTCACAATTATTAGATATTTTTTCACCCAAGGGACAAAGTTTTGTTCCAGTTCAAGTTGAAAAGTCCAATCAAATATTGGCCTTGCTGATCTCCTAAAAATCTCTGCACCCGTGGGGCATTTATTCCCCCTCTCCCGCCCTGCATCTGGATTTAATGATTCCATTACTTAAAAACAAGAACCAGCTGCATGCTGAAAGCACTGGGGAGTCTGTAGTAATTTTCTGCTTCTTCAGTCCTTTCTGCTGATCTGGGTGCAAGATGGGACAGAAGATGGAAGACAATTTACATAGACAGAGTATGAATTTAGTCCCATATTATATTTAAGCAGTCCCACCAAATTCATTGCAGGTGTACCCTATCTGTACCTGCAAACTGAGGGCAGAACCAGGTCCTCCATTCCATCCCTGTTGCCAGCTCACAGGAGTGGTGCTGGGCTGGGTATTTGCTGGGAACCTGCCTCTTCTGGTTTGCTTTCCCAAAAGAGGAGTGCTGTGCTGGTAATGCACACGGAGTGTTCTCTGTGGTCACCTCTGCACTGGCCAGCTGAAGAAAGGTAAGGTGTAGTTTCAGGCCTTGATCTTGCTCCTTGACAGATGGTGATTTTCCTCCCAATCACCAATCACTCAGGGCATGGCATCTGTTAGGAAGTGCTCCCAAAAAGCAGTTTTTATAGGACTACCCTTCTCTGGGCAAACATGGGGGATTTTCCAGCAAATGGACACAGGCTGTGTTATCATGTTTGACTAGGAGGTCACAAAACTTCAGAACTTCAGATGTAGCCATTGACTCTCCCATCTAATGGTGAGAAAACATGGCACATCTCTTTGGTTAGTATTGGAACTTGTGATTTGTAAATATATAAACACACAAAGGCTCTCTTCAATGATAAAAGGCTTCCTTGGATCTGCACCAGTGCTTGTTATTTCCAGAGTTTCCTCCCAACTGCTGAGGTACACAAAAGCATATGTGTTCAGGGTTAAATGGTCTGCATTAGGACATTTCAGCCTGTGTTATATCCATTATACTATTTTCAGTCTTGGACCAGGAATACCATTACATCTGGTGCAAAACAAACCCAGAAGAAAAAGAGGGTGCTGTCATCCTCCAGGATCATTGTAAAAGAGGAAACATCTGGTGAATGTGGGGAGCTGAATCTGAGGAACGGCACCCAAAGTAGTAGCCATGGCTTATCAGCTGCCAAGTCACTGCTAAGTTTAGTGCCAGCAGAGCCTTGTTTGTAGCTCCCAGCAGTGTTATGGTCTTTGCTGCTAGACAGAGAGTCCAAAGGTGTGCTTCCTTCCAGGTCTAAGAAGGATCCTCAGGGAGCTACATGGATGTTCAGGTACAAGGGAAAGGTCAAACATTACAATATTGCTTAGTAGATTCTCACTACTAGAAAGAAAGGTCTGTTCAGGATAGTAAAAGCAAACACAATCTGGGCACAGCTGAGCCTAATGAACTCACAGGTTTGTGATGAAATGAGAATTAACTTAATTAACATAATATCACAGATCTATCTTCAAAAATACAAAGAAGTTCTATCCTAGATTGCAAACATGGTATATTGTGTAGAAGAGTGATTTTTGATGGCAGGAAGAAAAAAAAATACACATTTTCTTAGTTTCTGGCAGCCTCCACATATTACTTCTTCATATGCCAAGAGTTTATATAAATGACTCTAGCATCATTTATGATATGCTATTCAAGACTTAGGAACTGTTCCTGATCATGTTCTTCTAGCCTTCACTGGAAGAGAATATAATTAATTCTCATTACCTCTCATCTGCTTTTGGCTAAGTACAGTAATGTCATGATTATAAGATGCACTTGATTATAAGCTGCACATCCAGGTCTGTCTTGGGTTACAATACAGGGTGTGATAAAAGGTATCAGTTCTATCACCATCTGTTGAGGGTGGGGGCAGGGATCCTTATCTCTGCGGGAGATATTCTGCTAATGGGCCATCCATTGAAACCAGGNGGGGCATTGTTCTTTATCTTTTCACAACCCATCCTTCCTCCAGGGAGTAATTTTCTGCTAATGGCCCATTGAGTCCCACTGTGTGACTGATAAAATTACT